>PVJI01016130.1:0-39070 GCA_004026765.1 Micronycteris hirsuta
ATATGTACCATATGTGTATGGAAGAAAAAGGTATGCCCTTTGCTGAGTAATGACCATATTCATAAAGCTTCTGCCTTTATATTTCAAAACCAGCTCAACTCCTGGACTGAGACTGGGTGTGTTTCATCCCAACACATCTCCTGATATGGTTGAGACTCTATATTTACTTATTTCCAGGAAACTTTAATGTAAATGTAACAGGAAATTAGGATGAGATTCTTTCTAATTCAATCTGAGAGAAGCAATAATCACAGTATCAAAGTTAGAGCGAGACAACCCCCACACTACCAGCACTGTGTGCAGACTGACAAAGGAAATGGACCTCGAAAGTTGTCCGGCAGCCCTTGACCCCCTTAGTCAGAACCATATAAAGAGTTTAGAGGCCAGGAGTTGGATTGGTGAAGAGATTACTTGGGAGAGGCCACCGGCCTTGACCAAACTTCCACCTTGAATGGGGAACTGTGAACTTCTAACCACAAACTTAAAGACTACCATTTCAGAAAACTGCCTAAATTTGGAAACACAGAGTACCTGTGCCTGACTCGAATATGAGAAGGCTGAAAGTGGTTCTGAACAGGCATCTCATTCCCACCTAGGAAATTTAGACAGCGAAAGGGAGGCAAGAGAGGGCAGCTCTTGTAGGATCATCCCACATTCCCAGAGTTTTATGGGTCAAACTATGTGTCTTCTCAAGGACCAATGGCTTGGGTTATGTTGGGTTTTGCCCCATAGAGCCATCTGGAGTGGACTGAGATCTTTTGCAGAAAGAAGCCGAGGTGGATCCCTGACTGCCCAGGGGCTGGTGAAGGAATCCAACAAATTTTCATCTGCCCAGGTCAAGGGACCTGCGAGGGAGAAGGGCCTGGCAGAGGTATTGCAGTGTGAACTGTTGGCCTCAGGTATAGAGTATGAAGCCACTGAGCCAAGCAAGCCTGGCTGATTGCCTTACCTCTCTCAGTGTACCCTGCTCACCTTTGACCCTTGTGGAATCCAAAACAGCAAATCACCTGGTGAGTATCAAAACAATAGAGCAGAAGAATCACACTCCCTCCCCACTACAGACTTCAGTCCTGAGGCTGACCCAAGCTGCAGGAAAGGAGTTCAGAGTTTTGACAGTTAAACAAGATTAGACATTGTACTTACTGAATTGAAACTGTTTTTGTTTGTTTGTTTGTTTTCACCAAAAGTGACTGCAGGACTTTTATTTTTTGAGAGTTCCCAGAAACAATATGCCTTCCTAAGTCTTCATATAGGGTGGCAATGTATAATTTTCAAAAGATAAATACAGGACTCTCCTAGAAGCTAGAATAGCCATATCAAGATTTATTTGTCATTGGAGACCCAAAAGGATGTTAATGCTGGTTCAATGAGCATTTGAGAAACTGAGTATTTGTGGGAACTGAATGAGGACAGAATATTGAAAGACTGAGACATTAGAAAGTAAAATGGCTAACCTCCTACAGGGCAATAAAACCGGAGACTTTGGGTAAATTTTTTTCTATCAGACAGAAATAATTTACATCTCTGCTGGACAAAAATCTAAAAGTTAACATGCAATATCACAAAATGTGGGGCCAAATGAGTAACAAATGGCATATTCCTCTCAACAATTAAGGGATCCTTGGGTGGGCAAGTGATTCAATACTTCAGCAAGACACAGAAAGAATGTGTAGTCATCCTCTTGCCTTAGTTCCAAGTTTTTAACAGTTTTCCTTAATAAAGAAAGATCAGGGGTAATTAGCTCCTCTCTACCCCTGGTCAATTTTAAATGCCTGTGGGGGACAAAAATAAGGTTACATTTTGATTATAACATTTGGGATATGCTTGTTCAACATACTACATATATATTTTCTGGCCTGAGAAAGTGGCTCATGACTTCCTTTCTTGACCAGAATACAAGGGATTTGGTATCCAACTCATCATTAGGGTGCCAGACTCAGTGGGTTGGGCATGAGGACATGGGAAGGAAAAGCTGAGAGGAAGGTTTGAATGATCAGGGAACCGTGAGGCGGCCGGATCCTGGGAAAGGCTAATCTCCACAGGCTACAGGATGGTCTCTCGAGATGGAAGTAGGTATGTTAGGCAGAAGGCATAGAGGGCAAACTTAGCTCATCACAGTTTTGTGGTTGGCATTCCCCAAAGCAAAGATAGGATTTGTTTGCTTTCAACTGTAACCAACAATAAGGTTCTATCTTTTTCCTAGTAATCTAAAATTTTTTCTTAAAAAGAAAAACAGGCACAATTGTCTACTTGACCAAAACACTAATGCATATTTAAATAGTTTAACCTAGTTACAGACAGGAAGCTTGAATAAAACAACCCAGTGTGCAGTCAGTGTTCTTTGTAATTTAAGATAGTCAACTATTCTACATCAGTTCAAAATTCTGTTTTGTTCCTCGTCACCAATAGACAACGCAGGCCGGTAACTCTCCTGCGGAGTGTTCTGACATTATGCAAGTGTTTGTGATATCTGATTCGAAGGAACACAGTGGCTGTTTAAGAGGGTGATACTATCTCCCTTGGTCACACAGTGTGGTTTTTTCCCTTCCAGAAAACAAAATGGCATACCGGAGACTGAAGTGCCTTTGTCTGGTTTCGGTAGAAAAACTGGACCACCATGCAGAGTTGTTGCCGTGCTGGTGAGATTCACGTCCTGCCCTTGAACAAGGCCGCGGAGAGCTAACTGCCCCCAGCTCCGTTTTGGCCTGCCATCCTCCCATAATCTAACCCTGCAGCGGGCAGCTGACTAAGCAGTGGGTTCTTTCTTATGGACCCGCAAGCTAAAACAAACAAAGAAGCAGATATGTGTTTCCTAAGTGTTTCCAAAGAAAAATGCTTCTACTGAAACCAACAGTCCTTATGACTTTGATTAAATTTAATTTTAAATCGTAACTCTAGAAATTCTCTTCTCACTCCCTCTCTCCCGCTCTCTCACCGCTGCAGAGACCAGGCCTTTCCCCAGGATAATCAGCAACCCCCAAGGCATCAGAAGACAAAGCTGGACCTGACTAGTGGTCACATGATCTGGACCTCTGGCGGGCTAAAAATAACATCTTGACCCAAGTTATATTTCAGCTCCTGAGCCCTAAAGTGGATCAACCCCCTGGTTACTTTCAGGGACACCCAGAAAGACCCCAGAGTTGTTCTCAAGACCTGAAGAAATGATTCCCCACCCTTACCTCACCTCTACCAATCAGATCCCAGCATGACCGCAAAGCCCTAACCAACGGTATCTTGTGATTTTGGTCTGTATAATCTGTAACCTATCACACCATCTGGGAGTTCAGGCTTTTGAGCATTAGCTTCACGTTCTCCTGGATGGTGCCATTCATAATAAAATAGCCCATTTTTCTCCACTGAGATTCCTGGTGCCTTGTGCTTGGCTCTGCTAGTGCCAGGTGGACAAATTGTTTGTGTTCTGTATCACTACTAAGTAAGTGGTGGAACACCAATTGGAATAACAGAAAACTGAAAGGAAGGAAAAACGCAACACCATCTCATAACAAAAATGGATGAACAAAATCGGTTCAGGGAGGAAAAGGATGGGAAATAATCTTAGTCTGATGATCTTCTTTCATGTGAGGATGATCGGAAAATAATTTTTTAATTGTATTTTATTGATTGTGCTATTACAGTTCTCCTGATTTTTCCCTCTTTTCCCCCCTCCTCTCAGTACCCCCTACTCCCTCAGGATTGTTCATGTCCCCAACCATTCATTGTTGCTGTCCATCACTCATGCCTATAAGTTCTTTGGCTACTCCCTCTCCTGTACTGTACTTTACATCCCCATGGCTATTCTGTAAGCTCCTATTTGTACTTCTCAACCCCCTCACCTCTTCTCCCTTTCCCTCACACCCCCCTCCCATCTGGCAACCATCAAAATGCTCTCCATATCCATGATTCTGTGTCTGGTATTCTTGTTTGCTTAGTTTGTGTTTTAGATTCAATTGATAATCAGTAAGTATTTTTGTCATTTTATAGTTCATAATTTTTATCTTCTTTTTCTTAAATAAGTTCCTTTAACATTTCATATAATAATGGTTTGGTGATGATGAACTCTTAGTTTTTTTCTTCTTTGGGATGCTCTTTATCTGCCCTTTGATTCTAAATGATAGCTTTGCTGGGTAGACAAATCTTGGCTGTAGGTCTCTGCTTTTCATGACTTTGAGTATGTCTTGCCAGTCCCTGCTAGCCTGTGAAATTTTTTTTAGAGAAATCAGCTGACAGTCTCATGGGAACTCTCCTGTAGGTAACTAACTTCTTTTTTCTTACTGCTTTTAAGATTCTCTCTTTATCTTTAACCGTTAGCATTTTAGTTATGTTGTGCCTTGGAGTGGGCCTCTTTGCATCCATCTTGTTTGGGACTCTGTGCTTCCTGGACTTGCCTGTCTATTTCCTTCACCAAGTTAGGGAAGTTTTTCATTATTTTTTCATTAAATTTCTTGCTCTTTCTCTTCTCCTTCTGTCATCCCTATGATGCGAATGTCAGACCTCTTGAAGTTGTCCCTGAGGCTCTTATGCTGTCCTCATTTTTTTTTGGATTCTTTTTCTTCTTATTCTGACTGCTTGTGTTTTTATTTCCTTATGTTCCAAATCATTGATTTGATTCTCAACTTCACCCACTCTACTGTTGTTTCCCTGTAAATTGTTCTTTATTTCAACCAGTGTATCCTTCATTTCTGACTGGATCTTTTTTACACTGTTGAGGTCCTCACTGAGTTCCTTGAGCATCCTTATAACCAGTGTTTTGAGCTCTGTGGGGATTGCTTATCTCCATTTTGTTTCGCCCTTTTTCTGGAGTTTTGTTCTGTTGTTTCGTTTGGGCCATCTTTCTTTGTCTTCTTGTTTTGGCAGCCTTCCTGTGTTTGTTTCTATGTATTAGGTAGAGCTGCTATGACTCCCTGTCTTGGTAGGGTGGCCTAATATAGCAGATGTCCCGTAGCGTCCAGTGGCACAACCATCCTTGTCCCCCAAGCTAGGTACTCAAGGTACCCTTTGTGTGGGCTGAGTACACCTTCCTCTTGTAGTTGAGCCTTGGTTGCTGTTGGCAGATCAATGAGCAGATTTGCCCAGGCCAGTCAGCTGCACAGACTGGCTGTGACCACTGACCACCAACTTCTACCCTCTGTGGAGAATCACCTGTGCAGGAGCAGGATGATGCTGCTTCAGTGTGGTCTGTAGCTGTCCACTGGTTGCACTGGTCCTGGGGTTTCCCAGGTGCTGCAGGCCAAGGTCAGACACCACCTGTGTTTTGCCTGGGGCCACCCTGCCTGGGCTACAAAGCAACCTGACATGGTTGCTACTTGTGCTGGCCTTGGAGATTCCCAGCAAAGCCATGCCGTAAATGTAGGCTGGTTGCTGTTAGTGCCAGACCTGGAGCTCACTCAGGCCAGCTATTGCTTGCTTAAAAAGATTTAGGAAGTTGTGCAACATGAGCCAAGACCAGCCATTCAATATGAAAAAGCAGCTTGGGTTGGCCAGTAAGTTGGGTGCAGAAGAGACTCTGGGGATCTCCAAGGCAGGTCAAACAATGTTCGCCAGGTTGATGGAGTCTCAGAAATAGCATTAGCTTGCCAGCTCTGTGGCTCTGTGGGTGGAGGGTTTAGAAAAAGAACAATGCCCTCTGATTGCCTTGATGCCAGACACTTTAGTTTCTTCTGATATGCCACTGATGCCTTTCAAACTGCTTCCCCAGTGCTGGAGCTCAGAGGGAGTGAATCTGAGTAGGTGAGTCCATGTGTGGGTTCTTTAAGAGGAACTGTTAGGACTCCAGAAGTTTCTTTCACTGACTCAATCCCCACTGGTTTTTGCAGCCAGAAGTTGTGGGGACTTACCTTCCTGGCACTGGAATACTAGGCTGGGGGGCCTGGTGTGGGGCTGGGACTCCTCACTCCCGAGATAACCCTCCCAAATTTTTATCTACCATTCATGGTTTGGGACCAGCTTGGTCCACATCTGTGCCCCTCCTATCAGTCTGGATGGGTGTGGTTTCTTTAATTTCTTAGTTGTCAGAATTCCATTCAACTGGATTTCCAATGCTTCTGAGTTATAGTTGTCCTATATTTTAGTTGTAATTTTGATGTGGTTGTGCAAAGAGGTGAGCCATGTCTGCCTACACTGCTATCTTGACCTGAAGTCCCAGAAGATAATTTTTAAGGAATAAAAACCTCATCCTTTTTTTCTGTAAAATCATGGAAAAGTAGTATCTTCCTTGATAAATGAAAAAAAAAATTAAATTTGTAAAAGCAGTGCTGACCAGGTAGCTCAGTTGGTTACAGCATTCTCCCCATACACCAAGGTTGTAAATTTGATCCCCCCCACAAAAAAAATCAGGGCATATACAAAAGGCAACCAATTAATGCATCAATAAGTGGGACAACAAACCGGTGTTTCTCTCTCCTTCCCTCTCACTAAAATCAATCCAAAAAAATTCTAAAAAAATTTTTGTAAAAGGGAGAGAGCAAAGGACATAGCACTGTGTAGACTTCACAAAGGAATTTGTTAAAATTACAGATAAAAGGGTCTTTTGAAAAATCTAGTACTTAGTTGTTTCTTTTGAAAAGTCAGTAAATGTTGATAACTTTTTGTTTTTTTCCAAAATCCTTTCATCTTTCCACATAGTCTATAATGAGGACTGGTGATTTCTAAGTATGGAAGCTAAAGTATTAGAGTTATTATTTGCTTTGATTCTTCTATTATCAGAGAATTGATATGGTAAATTATAGCCTTGGTCTTTTATATTTACCTAGCACTAATCTTGCACTAAGGATGAGAACATAAAAAAAAGTTAATAACAAATGTTTTGATTTCCAATAGCAGATACTAAAAGATAATAACCAGTGATCTATAGGTACATGTAACTCTAAATTACTTACCTATGCCTTTGGAATGAATACTCTTTTACTTCTGTTTGAATCTAGTTAAGGAGGGAATTATAATCTTTCAAATAAACAAGCAGAACAGCACTGAAGCCTGAGGAAGGGATTGTGCCCCCTTCTCCCATCGCTTCACAGACTAACTCAGACCAGCAAGCCTGCCTCCTCTCTCCAAATGCCTTTTTCTAGAAAATACCTTTCATGGAATGAGATGAAAAAGAAAGATGAGGGGAATGAACTGTTTCGTTTAAAAGGCTTTTCTGGGTAGTTGAGACGGGGGTAAAAGAAAAGGTAACGCAAGTGGCTGATTTGAAATGTGGATCTGAGACACAGTAGATAAACTCCTTGACTTTCAAATCTTTAATGTCAAGCTCCTGCTGTAATGCAGAATGTACTCAAAACCAAACAAACAAACAAATAAGAAAGGTAGTGAGAGCCCCAGCAGAGGATTTAAAAGTTGTCTGTGATTTCCCTCTGTGGGAAAAAATATGGGTGATATTTTTGTATTCTTGTGGCTGAATGAGGCATGAGTATCTGATTTGATTGCATAATTGAAGTTTAAGAATTAGCCACCTTGAAGGGGTAAGTTTTTGGCATGTTTGGAGGCTAGAGACAGGACCTTAATTGCCTTTTTACGCAGGGTGCTCTCAGTGAAAATGACAGATGCTATTTATTAAATGCCTATTACGTGCCAGGCACACTGAAGGCACTTTTAGCATATTATTCTGGATATGTTAAAATATCTCAAAGGTAAAAATATCTGAATAAAGAAATGAATTATTCTACAACATTCAGTACCTAATATTAATCAGCATCGTTGCTGGAGAAAAAACAATATTATGTGTGTTCTGCTACATATAAGCACTAATTATTAGTGAGTTTCTTCAGACTTCTCACCCTACTACATTTTACAAAAACCCAAGTTAATTCTTTTAAAAACTAAGTTAACTTTTAACTTCCATGCTTTGTAATCTTTGGTAATTTCTGAAAATATTTTTTCTATTGTTTTCATGAATAATCGTAAAACAATGAAAAACAAATGTTTACTGGGAAAGAAAAAATGGTGTATAGTATCATTATTTTCAGACAGCAATCACTCATTTATGGTGGTATTCTTGCAAATCATTATGTTTGTAAAAATTGATTTTGAATTTCAAATTGAAAATTCAGTAACAGATATTTCCCACATATTTATTTATGCTGTAATGGAAAGGCTAAAGGTATTAACATAGGGCATTCAAAATAATTTTGTTAAAGATTTTTAAGAATTTATTTATTTTTAGAGAGAGGGGAAGGGAGGGAAAGAGAGGAGAGAAAAATTGATGTAAGAGAGAATCATTGATCAGTTGCCTCCCATCTGCACTTTATGACCAAACCCACAACCCAGGCACGTGCCCTGACTGGGAATTGAACTGGAAACCTTTCACTTTTCAGAATGATGCCCAACCAATCGAACCACACAGGTCAGGGCCAAAATACTTTTATATTAAAATTTAGGACATAGTTTTGTTTTTTGGATGTATTAAATAAAATGCTTTTCAACATCTGAGAACATTTATACTAAGTCTAGTGCTCCTGAACATCAAAAATTGGATGCTATGGATAGACATCAGGGCTTATGAACCTTTTAACTCTATCTTCTTTTATTCTAGAAAGTGCTACTAAAATTTCTCTAATTTAGCCTTTAAATGAGACACTTCTTGTTTTCATTCACTAATTTATTTATTCAACCTTTATTTAATAATGGACATAATGTTTGGCAAGTATTGTAGATTCAAAGAGAATAAAAGAAACAGCCCATTCTTCAATTATCTTACATTGCAGGAACCAAATAGTTTTAACACAATGTGATGTGCTATAATTATGGATAGGGTTTTGTAAAGATGCTTTGGGACCTGGCTGGTGTAGCTCAGTGGATTGAGCGTGGGCTGGGAATCAGAGGGTCCCTGTTTGATTCCCAGTCAGGGCACATGCCTGGGTTGCAGGCCAGGTCCCCAGTGAGGGCCATGTGAGAGGCAACCATGCATTGCTGTTTCTCTCCCTCTCTTTCTCCCTCCCTTCCCCTCTCTCTAGAAATAAATAAATAAAATCTTTAAAAAAAAGGTGCTTTGGGAATATAGAAAAGGAAACTTTTAACTGCCAAAAGGATGTGAGGGTTATGAAAAAATTAGGAGTTAGCCACTGGGTGAGGGTGACAGGAGGAAGGGACTGCAGCATTTCAAGCAAAAGAAAACAAGTAATGAGTAAGACAAGTAAGACAAGAGGGTGGGGGCTAGGGCATCAGATTCTAGAAACAGGTCATGAGAAAGCCTGAAGCAAAGTTGTTGGGATGGAAGATAGGTTAACCTATGACTAGAAGGGACATAGATCAGGAACAGATTGTGAGGGCTAAGGATAAGACTTTTAACCAAATGGCCAGTTGGAAAATTTAAACTGAGAAGGAAATAACACGATCAGGTGAAAGAAACTCATAGCTGTTGTGTGAAAATAGCTCTGTCTGACCACCGCCAAGACCCTGCTGTAGAAGTCTGAGTATGAAATAATGAAGATCTGATGCAGACACCAGCCTGCAGTGTCCTCTGCATTATGGTTGAGACATGAGACATGAGACAAATTCACACAGACTACCAAGTTCTATGGAGGAAAAGGGAAGACATGGCCACTCTCTCAAGAGGACAGCGCAGACCCTTGCCTTGACAGGTTTTTATTGCCTTTCTGGGTACATTACATCTAGGTCCTCATTTGCTATGCACAGGTTTGCATCAGATGGTTACCTTTTACAGATAACGAAGGGGAGGATGTTGCTAATTACATCAAGAAAGAAGAATATTTGGAAATGCAAAGGGGGAAGTGGTTGAACTGGTTACACTCGTCCTTGGAAGATTTAGCATGGATTTTAGGAAGTTGCAGTAAGCCCTTGCTGCCTCAATTCAGAGTGAGGGAGTGTTAGCAAAAGCAAGTCTCAAAGCAGCCTAGGTACAATGCAGGCCTGATTCCCTACAGGAGAACAGATCCGTGGGTGTGGGTTCTGTGTTGCTCTCCACTGGGAGCTGGGCCCATGCCACGCAGAACGGTCTCCTATATTTCCCCCCTTGGTTTTAGTTAGGATTGCTATAGATCCCACAAAGCTTGCTATTTTCTGGTATCTCACATGACCCTGGGAAAATAATTTGCAAATGCATTAAAGTACACAGAGCATTATTATAATCAGAAAGCGACCAGTGGCTTCGAAGACCCACATTTTCAGGTTAAGCCCATCAATCATTGTCAGGCAGTAATGATCAAACAATAGGTAACATTCAAAGAACCATGAGGCCTTATTTAGAGTCAGGGTCAGCAGGGTTAGCTAGCTAAAGGGACATAAAGCTTTGGGGGAACAAACTCATTTCATGCTTGGACCCTTACCATTTAAACTGAGGGTATTAGCAAAGCAGGTTTCACAGGATTTTATGCATTCTTTCTTAGGCCTGATTACCCTGGGGAACCCGCCCTTTCCAGTACAGGGCTGCACCCATATCTGGCATTGTTTCAGGCTTATGTCCAGCAGGGGAAGTAATGCAACCAAGAGATTAGGAGACTTCTTGCAGACAGAATGAGGACTCAGGCTATGCCAAAGCCAAGGGGCAAGTGTCCATCACTCCCTTTATCTATAGCCCCCCAAGTCCTTCCCTGAGGGCCCACTCATGATCGTGCCCGTCTTAGGTCGTCCCTCCCTTGAGGACTTACTTGTCATTGGCTAACCAGCCATGCACTGGGGGCCAGGCAGGGTGAAGTAAAGTGGGCAGAGGCAGTGCTCCTGCCAGGGAGATAAGCTTCATCTCCTCAGTGGCTTAAGGTCCCAAGGTCTCTCATTCAGCTTTAGCCATGGGAGTGGGGGGGGGGGGGGTTACAGTCTCTGAAATCAGGCAGGGTGGTTCCCGACATCAAAGATCCAAGCAAAATTAGTGGACTTGAGAGGTATTTGGAAGGCAGAATTAACAAAAGTGGTTGCCAAACTGATATGGGAAGAAAAGAAAGGGGAAGGAGCATCTATCCCCATCCTTAGTGGCACCAGTGACTAGTTTGATCATTCACCCACCTGCCTCTCACATCCTACCTGCAGTCTGGCTCCTAACAAGTCACAAGATCCTGTTTGTCAGTGGCCTGGGGGTTCTAGGATACCCCTCAGATTTCTAGATTGAGTAAATGGATATTGATGTCATTAGCGGAGACTAGAGTCTCAGGAGAAGGAGAAGCAGAGTCATGGGGAGATAATGAATTCTATTTGTGACATGTTAAATTTGAGGTGTCTGGGAGATATACAAGAATTCTCAGCCAGATTAAAACCCTCAGGTATTGAAAGATTATATTTGGTCCACTAGTCCCAGCAATTAAACTAAAAAGCAATACAAAACCATACAACAAATATAAGGAAGGTTAAATAGGTTATTTTTTCCAGTAACAACTACTTTGATACTTTTAAAAACATTACCCAAAGTGCAAATTTTAAAAAATATATATTTTCAATATAAATATTCATTTATATAGTTCATGTATATAAATATTCATTTATAAACTGTATTTATATATTACTTTTTTTTCCTGCCACTTCCTGGCACAGGGCAGAAACATGAGCATAGAGGGCCTGCCTATAGGGCATCCCGCCTAGGGGATGGTCGGCATGCAGCAGCCAGTCCTCCTTCCTTCTCTGCAGCTTCCCTCATGCTAAAGAGTTCGTGTGTCTGCCCACAGCAGATGCACTGAGGGTTTTACACTAACATAAGCCCATGGAAATCAAGCAGAAAGGAACAGTTCATATGTATGTGAACAGATCCAGTTCATGAGTCTCATTCATGGCTGCTCTTTTTCTATATCCACTTAGCTCCAAAGTACTTGAACCACTGGATACTTTCTTATTTGATATATTCTCTGCATTTCTATGCCTGTCTGTCCACTAAGTAAATAGCGCATATTTTCCATATGCCATGTTTTTCAAATGGTTTCTATCAGAATCTCCTGGAGGGCTTGTTATGCTATATTTTTGGCCCCTACCCTCAGGGGTTCCAATTCAATAGGTCTGAGATGGGGCCAGAGAATGTACCTTTCCAACAAGCTTACAGATGATCCTCTTGTTGCCGGTCCCAGAATTGGAAAACTAGTATGCCCATTTTCCTCAGGTAAAGCAATTAGAAGAAAAATAAAACAATAAATTAATTTTCTAAATTTGCTAAAGTAGGCATGGTAAAAGTGGGATTTGTTCATTATGAAAGGATAACTAAGGTAATTAGGGTGGGCAGTCAAGCTTTTGAGTAAAATATGAAATTATTTGCTATGATATTCTACTTTGTTGTGGTTTTTAAAAAGCTGACCCTAAACAAATTAACAGGAGATCATAAAGTCTCCTTTCTTTTATTCAAAATGCAGTTGATCACAAAAAGGACAAAGCGACTATTCTGCATCTGAAGACATTTCTAGACAGCTGTCACACATACTAGCATAGAGCAAAGCTGAGGCTTAGGGGGAATAAAAAGTAATTTGCGTCCATAGTTCTTAGTTAAGACGCTGTCTCTAACTGCTTGACTTCTGAATTTTTGTAAACCATGTACCCTTCTCTGAGGAAACACTGACTTTTCATTCAGTGAATAATCTTCATTGGCTACTTCACTCAGGCCACTATTACCTTGGAAGAATAATCTGGATAGCAGGAATTTCAAAATGGCAGGAGAGCGGGGAGATAAATCATATTTAAAAAGAGAAGTTAACACGGCAAGGCTTGGAAGCAGACGGGTGATATTATATTTTTAAAAGATATTTCAATTGAATAGCATTTAGAATTTTCATACAACTTTAGTATATGACCCAGGCAACTCCCAACTTAGAAACAAGTTCTAGCTAAAAACCTCACTGGAAAGAAATTTGTCTGGATTTTGGAACAAGTTCCAAGTGACATTATCGTACTTATAACATTCTATCTAAGGTTGCTAAGAGATTTTTTAAATTTCCAAATCCACAGAAAATTTCCAAAATCCTTAAGATAACTGAAATAGCAGTTCTTTACTTGGAAAAGGTAGAAATAAAAACCCTTTTGGAACATAAACTTTCTTTTGGATGACATTTTAAAAAGGACCCATGGGACAGAGTACTGCTTCATTACTAGCTGTATGGTTTGGGCAAATCATTTATCTTCACCCAACTTGTGTCCTTAATAGCAAACAGGTGGTGTTGATTAAGAGCATTAGAACAAGTGTTTAACATACAATGTTGGTTAAGAGCATTGGAGCACTATATTTAAACTCCCCCTTCCTCACAGCGCAGGGTGCTGTCGGCGTCACAATGCTTATTATCCATCTAGTAACCACACATTCTGTACCAGAAAGAGTGCTAGGAATATTCATGTTATTTCGTTTAATTATAAAATAATTCTATGAGGTAGGTGTTGCTATTTTCATTGTTGTAAGTGAAGAATAGAAAAAGAAAATGGTTTAAAATTTTAATGTTAAAAATTAGTCCCTAAGGAAAAAAGAGATTTAACTAGAGACCGGCGATAACCCTGGGCCAACATTAGTTATATCATACTCATAATTATTATCATGCTGATCCTTGCAACTACCTTATGATAGTAGAATGATTCTCTCCCTATTTTTAATGTAAGTATTCTGCTACTCAGAGTTTCATCTAAAGTAGGTAATGGGACCAGGAATTATGTAGAAGAGATTCAGGATTACACAATTCCCGTATCAGTTACAAAGCAGTGGTCTCAGTCTAGGACAACGTGGGCACAGGCTAGAACAGTCTACACGTGGCCCACGTGAAGGTAACAGGAAAAGTCAGGTGTGATTCGTGGGTTGACTGTGCCAGCTGATCCAAAATCTGGTGTTTATAACCTAGGGAATGTTTGCCTTTGACGGAGAGAAAGTTTTCTAATGCTCTGTAACTCCATACATACAAATCTTTTGATTCACAAGGAAATTATTTATAAATAAGTGGTTTTGTTTCCTGTGGAGAAATAAATAAATCCTTTCCAAAGAGTCAGGCATTTTCAGCCAGTACATTACTACATATGAAACCAGAATCTAAACTATTTCTGCAGCAAATACAAGTTAATGTTAACTATTTTAATGTCACACCCCAGTTATGTACTTCAGTTACCAGTGTGGTGTGAAGCACACACCCATATGACTGATGACCATGTTATTACCAACCTGGATATTGGCTAAAGTCAGCTAAGCCTTATTAGGGAGCACAAAGTGAAGAAGTTCCACTTATACACAACACAGATCTTAAGGAATAGGTGAGAAAGATCTTTGAGAACACCAAGGGTATACATATAACATATTTGATTATTCAAAGAAGTTATGTTCTTTCATCTCTGAATGAACTTTTTAAGAATTAATTTACACACTGAACCCTATTACTTGCTAGGCATTAGGCTAAGCGCTGAAAATACGAAGATGGTAAGAATGCTCTTGCCCTACAGGATTTCCCTCTCTAGTGGGGGGACATGGGTAAAGCGCCCGTTATAACACCAGGAGAGCAGCACCATTATGAAGGTATCCGTCCACAGTGGAAGGGGTCAGATCCTGGGAAGGCACGATGCACCTTTCTCCTGGCCTGTCTTCCAAATGAGCATCTGCTTTCTACTTGAACCAAACATGTCCTTGATTCGTTTAAAAGATTTTTAAAAACCTGAGTCCTTTTTATGCTGTTTCTGCATACCCTTCATCCAGCTTCCCCTCATGTTGACATCAAAACTAAGAAATTAACATTGGTACAGGATTTTAATAGGGTGTATCTACTTTGTCCCCAATCTGTGACAGTACTTCTCATTTTCCTTGTCCTTCAGGATCTTAACACTTTTGAAGACATCCGGTCAGGTGTTTGGTAGAATATGCTGAGTTTGGGTTTGATTCATGTTTCTTATGATTAATCCAAGGTTAGTAATTTGGGGACAAATATCACAGAAGGGATGTGCCCTTTTCAGCACATGATGTCAGGGGCAAAAGGACGTTACTGTCTCCCTACTGGTGGTGTTAATCTTGATCATTTGTTTTAGGTGATGTCTGTCAGGTTTTTTTCACTGTAAGTAATTGCTTTTCCATTGTAATTAAACTATTTAAGGAAAACCCCTGGTGTTTTGACTGAAGAATTTATCCATATTTTTTTATTTTTATTTTTTTAATATATTTTATTAATTATGCTATTACAGTTGCCCCAGTTCTTCCCTCCTTTGCCCCCCTCCCACCCAGTACCACCATTCCCTCCAGCAATCCCTCCCCTTAGTTCATGTCCTTGGGTTGTGCATATAAATTTTTTGGCTTCTGCATTTCCCATACTGTTCTTAACCTCCCCCTGTCTATTTTGTACCTACTAATTATACTTAATCCCTGCACCTTTTCCCCCATTTGACCCCTTCCTGCTCCCAGCTGATAACTCTCCAAATGATCTCCATATCTATGATTCTGTTTCTGTTCTGCTTGTTTGCTTAGTTTGTTTTTTAGATTCAATTGGTGATAGTTGTGAATTTATTGCCATTTTAATGTTCATAGTTTTGATCTTTTTCTTATACAATTCCCTTTAACATTTCACATAATAATGGCTTGGTGATGATGAACTCATTTAGCTTTACCTTCTCTGGGAAGCACTTTATCAGCTCTTCCATTCTAAGTGATAGCTCTGCTGGATAGAGTAATCTAGGTTGTAGGTTCTTGATTTGTATCACATTGAATATTTCTTGCCAGTCCCTTCTAGCCAGCAAAGTTTCTTTTGAGAAATAAACTGACAGTCTTATGGGAACTCCTTTGTAGGTAACTCTCTGCTTTTTCTCTTACTGCTTTTAAGATTCTCTCTTTAGCTTAAACTTTTGGTATTTTAATTATGATGTGTCTTGGTGTGGTCCTCTTTGGGTCCAACCTGTTTGGAACTCTCTGTGCTTCCTGGACTTGTATGTCTAGTTCCTTCACCAAATTAGGGAAGTTTTCTTTCATTAGTTTTTCAAATAAGTTTTCAATTTCTTGCTCTTCCTTTTCTCCCTCTGGCACACTCTTTTCTCCCTCTGGCACAATTCTTTTTTCTTCTTGCTGTTCTAATTGAATGTTTTTTTTTTTTTATTCTTTATGTTCCAAATAATTGATCTGATTCTTTGTTTCATCCCCTCCACTGTTGGTTCCCTGTGTATTTTTCTTTATTTCACTCAGTGAGTGAAATCAAGAAAGCTTCATTTCTCCCTGTGTCTTTTTTTGTGCTGTTGAAGTATCCAAAGAGGTCCTTGAGCATCCTAATAACCAGTTTTTTGAACTGTGCCTGTGATAGGTTGCTTATTGCCATTTCATTTAGTTGTGATTTTTTTTTAAGTTTTGTTTTGTTCTTTTATTTGGGCCATAATTCTTTGTCTCCTCATTTTGGCAGCCTCCCTGTGTTAGTTTCTGTGTATTAGGTAGAGCTGCCTTAACTCCCTTAGTAGCTTGGCCTATTGTAGAAGAGCACACCTGTAAATTGTATGGGCAGAGCCTTAGGTAATTGCTAGGACAGGGCAACCCTGTCACCACTCAGTGGCTCTGTGTGGGGAAGGGCTCAGAGAGGGGACAATGTCACTGCCTGGCCTCTGGTGTTTTGCCCAGGAGGTAGCTGTCTCCTGGAACTGGTCCTAGTGCCAATCACTTCAGTTCCTTCCTGTATGTCACTGGTACCCTTCCAGCTGTTGCCCTGGTGCTAAATCCCGGAGGGAGTGAGTCTGCATAAGTCCTAAGTCCACTGCAGGCTGTTTAAGAGGAATCTCCTGAGAATCCCACAGTTTCTTTCACCTCCCCAACTCCCCACTGTTTTTACAGCCAGAAGTAATGGGAACTTATCTTCCTGGCACTGGAACCCTGGGCTGGAACCCTCCATGCGTCTCTGCATCTCTGCCCTTCCTACCTGTCTGGATGAGTGTGGCTTCTTTGAATCCTTGGTTGTTGGACTTCCATACCACTTGATTTCTGATGATTCTGGAAAATATTTGTTTTGTAGTCCAGTTGTAATTTTTGTGATAGTTGTGTGAGAAGGCGAGACATGTTTACCTACGCCTCCATCTTGACCAGAAATGTCTCCATCTTTTTCTAGTTGGTTCTTTTCTGTGGTTACTTATCTATCCAGAGCTTTGTTTGAAAAACTGTCTTATTGATAGGACAGAGTCATTGAGTAGTCAAAAACATAGCATTCTAGGCCCAGAAATGAGATTAGGTTATATAAAAAACATCCCACTATAAGGTCTATGTATCTAACCTGTAAATGAATATTCTATTGAAATCTTCAATCCATTTTTTCCAGGGAGAAGGAGAACACAAAGAGATAAAAATGAAGGGTACCTATTGATGACTAGGGAATATACTGGGGCATAAATACATCAAAGGTCTGTTTCTGATCGTTGTACCATTAGAATTTAGTGAATCACTAATCCTACATCTGGGAGTACTGGTACTCTCAAATTTGCACCTGCAATAGGTGTGAAAAGGCACTTTTTTCAGGGGCTCCCTAAAATGGATTACTGCTTCATTTTAATCAGGATTTCCGCCCCCTCCCCCCTTTTCCTGCTGAAACACTGATCTTCATGAATGACATCATTGATGAATAAATTTCATGGAAAATATTTCTCTGGAAAATCCTGGGATGGGACACTGACCTTAGAGGTGTGTATAAAAATAAGGTAGCAGATTTATTAGTTAACTGTGAACACTTATATTTTGGCAATATTTGAGAGAGAACAGGCATGGGATCCCTGTTTGCCTGCTGTTGGTAGAACAAAGTTTGCTGTGCAAAGCTAAAGATACAGCAACATTTTCCCATAACAAAAAATAATCAAGTTACAAAGAAAGAGTAGAATAGCTCCTTACAAAAGCATTGATTCACAAATCTGGCTAATATTACCAAATTTAATTATGCTAAATATCCTATTAGAGAAAAAATTGTGGAAACCTACAGAAAATATTAACAGTAGTGACCCTCTGGGGAATGTTTTGGAGTCTTTTACTTTCTCACTTATAGTTCTGTGCTATTGGATTTTATTTATTGACTATAATCAGGTACTACTTTTAAAATGAAAATAAATCTGACAAGAAATTTTTAGAAATCTTATTTCTAGTAAATACTAAAGCCTTGCCATAAAGTGAAATAAAGGGAAGAACATAATCTCCACAGAAGTTAATTACTGAGGCATCCAAAGGACACAGTTAAAAGGTCATTGTTCTACAACAAAAGCTTGAGAAAGGGGCTGTAAGTCTATCTGAGCATGTGGTCGGTTGGATGGTTAGCCACTACATAGAGATCTCCCATTGGAAATATAGTTTCACAAAGCAAAGGTCTATAGGATTGGTTTTGCTCAATTAGATTTTGTATCATTTAGAATTC
The DNA here is from genome assembly GCA_004026765.1 of Micronycteris hirsuta. Lineage (NCBI taxonomy): Eukaryota > Metazoa > Chordata > Mammalia > Chiroptera > Phyllostomidae > Micronycteris > Micronycteris hirsuta. The sequence continues at coordinate 18,237 of PVJI01016130.1, forward strand.
TGCCCCAAAATTAAAGTTAAAGAGGCCAAGTTAAATTACATTGCTGTTTTGTGAAAAGTATTAAAAGAACTCATTGACAGGAATGTTATTTCGCTAAAGGTTAAATATTGTTGTTTTTTATATACTTATTTCCTATATAGTAAACTGGAATACTGATTCATGAAAAAGCCCAAGGGTGAGTCCACTTCTGGGAATATATCCAAAGAAACCCAAAACACTGATTCAAAAAAAATACATGCACCCATATGTTTACTGCAGCATTATTTATAATAGCCAAGATATGGCACCAACATGAGCGCCCATAATAGATGAGTGGATAAAAAAGCAGTGTGTGTGTGTATGTGTGTGTGTGTGTATCTATCCAGAAGTCCAGCCATTGTTAATAAAATGAAAACAGCCCTGGCTGGTGTAGCTCAGTGGATTGAGCACGGGCTGTGAACCAAGCAGTCCCGGTTCGATTCCCGGTCAGGGCACATGCCTGGGTTGCGGACCAGGTCCCGTGAGGACCATGTGGGAGGCGGCCATGCATTGCTGTTTCTCTCCCTCTCTTTCTCCCTCCCTTTCCCTCTCTCTAAAAATAAATAAAAATAAAATCTTAAAAAAAAAAGAAAACAGTTTGTGTGACATCAATGTAACCTGGCAGCCAAGGAGAGTGGACTGGGATGTGCATGTGTGAACAATGACGAATTCACTCTACTGGTCAGTGGAGGCGGTAGACACCACTGAGTGAGCATGGATACTGTGCGGCCATCACATTCAAAATGACTGAATGAGTAGTGCAATGAATCTGCATCAGGTTTTGCGTTAAGCTAGAACATTCCTCCACAGAAACTATTCAGATGATTCAGAAGGCCGCAGCTATGGGGAACTGGCAATTGGCAGCTTCATCACAATAATATGCCGCTCATGCATCATGTCTCATGCAGAGTATTTTTGCAAAATATTAAATCATCCAGGTGACTCAGCCCTTCCTACAGTCCAGATTTGGTGACCTGTGATTTTTGGCTTTTCCCAAACTTAAAATCACCCTTGAAAGGGAAGAGATTTCAGACCTTCGATGAGATTCAGGAAAATACAACTTGGCAGCTGATGGCTATTGGGAGAACTATGTGAGGTTCCCAAGGTCCCTACTTCGAAGGGGACTGAGATGTCATTGTCTTATGTACAATGTTTCTTGTATCTTGTATCTTCTTCAAAAAATATCTCTATTTTTCATATTACATGGCTGATACTTTCTGGACAGACCAATGTTATATATATATATATGAATCCTACTTGGATTTATGTATTATATATAAATTTATATATAATGTATATATAAAGGAATCTTACTTGGCCATAAAAACATGAAATCTTACCATTTGTAACTGCATGGAGGGACCTAGAGGATATTAATGCTGAGTGAAATAAGTCAGACATATAAATACAAACACCATACGATTTCATTTATATGTAGAATCTGAAGAGCAAAATAAGTGAACACACAAAATAGAAATAGACTCAGGGATACAGAGAACAGACCAATGTTTGCCAGAGGGGAGGGGGGTTGGGGGGATGGACGAAAAAGGTGAAGGGATTAAGAAGTACAAATTGGTAGTTACAAAATAGTCAAGGGGATATAAAGTAATTATAGGAAATACAGTCAATAGTATTGTAATAAATAGGTATCGCGCCAGGTGGGTACTGGAATTATCCACGGGGGTGGGGGGCACTTTGTAAAGTGATTGTCTGCCTCTATGCTGTACACCTGAAACTAATACAAAGTAATATTGAATTTAAACTGTAATTGAAAAACAACAGCCAAAGGGGAAGCTGCCTTAAAAATACAGATAGTGGGAGTGTGGAGAGGCCAGGGGGTGGAGGGATTGAGCAAAAAAAATGATACAGGACTCATGGCCACGGGCAGCCGTGTGGTGATTGCTGGGGGCAGAGGGGCATAAGGGGATGAAAAGGTAATGTAAAAAATACAATAAAGATTAAATAAAATACCAAAAAAATTATAAAAGGAATCGCTGAGGTTTATCCAGCCCTCCCCTAAGAGCAAGGATTCCAATTCCTCTTCAGGGGATTAGCTTCAGCTCCAACACCTGGGCTGCTCTTCCTGCCCGCCCCCCACAACTCCCCCAGAAAGATGAGAGCCTGTATTTCCTCCTTAACTCCAAGCAGCAGTCAGTGCGTAACTCTGCAAGTAACAGAGAGTCCTGGCAAATTAAATGGTCGTTAAACGTAGGAACAGGATACAGAATAAGTAAACACGAACGGGATATGGCTCTCTTGCAAAAATAATTTTTAAATCCAACATTTAATAAATATTATGCCTAGTGAAACACATTCTTTTTCACTTTGTTTTGTTTTAATACACAAGACCACCAAAATTTTTATCGTTGCAAACATTTATTCACTTTTAGCATTTCGTTGAATTGCTATATTCTATTTCCTTTAGTTTTAAAAGGCCCTTAATTTTGTAACTTTGAAAATAAGAAAAAATTAAAGACTGCAGTAAGTTTCTCCACGGTAAACGGGCAGCTTTGAAGATACTTTTGTTCCTATGTTGGAAGAAAATGCTTGTATACATTTATTAAACACTTAAGTACTAGGTAAAATAGGGCTTGCTTCTGATTCCTTAGAGTTCTTCTGATTTTTCTTCGCCGTTAAACTTATTCTGGGTTTGAACCAGGGTTTGCTCCGTAGACGATGATGCGTGTGGTGATAATGAACAAGTAAAGTAATTCTAGAAATGTCTAGGGAAAACTTTTCATGATTCTTGTGCAGCTGTTGTAGGTGGTTGTTTTTTAAAACTCTGAAAAATCTGTTAGACCAGGTATTCCTCGTTTCCACTGCAGGTCTTGGAGCATCCCACCAGAATCCTACCTGCCTTCCCTTCTTTCCCCTCCAGCTCCCAAGTTTCCTTTCCCAGAGGTGTCGGCAGCATTCCTCAGGGAACGGATTCCTAACTGCCTTTTGCAGGCGGCCTGGCCCCACGTGACGTCCCCTAACACCTGTACCGGCTCCAGCACACAGCGCCCCCATCTCCTCTGTCAGTTACAGACCCCGCCCGGATCCCCCTCCCCCAGGAGGTCAAGATCTTGGGGCGAGCCTCGCTCAGCCCGCAGGGGAGGGGCTGAGCTCCGGCCAAAGCAGCAGCTAGAGCCCGTGCAGCCCGATTATCACATGACTCGACGGCGGCCGTAGCCGTGGCAGCAGCCGCGCCGGCTCCGCGGGCTGGCCTGGTGGGCTCGGTTCCGCTCTTAGGAGTCCGGCGCAGCGGGCAGGGGAGAGACTTGCTGCAGCTGCGGCCGCCCGGCCGCTCCCGGAGTGCGCGGTGTCCCCCGGCCTGGCCGCCCGCTCCATGCCTCTCCGTTGCGGAAGTGTAGCCGGGGGAGGCGGCGGCGGCTGGGAGCGCGGGAGGCTGGGGCTCGGCCCCCTGCAGCGCTAGGCTCTGCGAGCCGCGCGGCCCGGCTACTAGAGCGCCCGGCACCCGCCGCAGCCTGTATGCTCCGCGCTGCGCCTCGCCGGGCCCCCGCCACCTCCTGCTGCTCGCACCGCTGCTGCGGGGCGCCGGAGTAATATGCTCACTCGAGTGAAATCTGCCGTGGCCAATTTCATGGGCGGCATCATGGCTGGCAGCTCAGGCTCCGAGCACGGCGGCGGCGGCTGCGGAGGCTCGGACCTGCCCCTGCGCTTCCCCTACGGGCGGCCGGAGTTCCTGGGGCTGTCTCAGGACGAGGTGGAGTGCAGCGCCGACCACATCGCCCGCCCCATCCTCATCCTCAAGGAGACCCGGCGGCTGCCCTGGGCAACTGGCTACGCAGAGTGAGTGCAGCTACACCCGCGGCTCCCCCGCTCTCCTCGCGGCCCTTCCCCGCCCGGTTCCAGCCCTCCTCTCTTCTTGTCCTCAGCCCCAGGGTTCTCTGGATGCCGGCGTACAGGCCTCGGCGGGTACCTCTTAATTTATACTGGCCATTTCTGCCTTCTCCACTCCTCCTTCCCCCATCCCCAAGGACGCGGGGTCTCCAGCTCTGGAATGGAGGTAGCTAGGTGGGTGAAGCGCTGGACCGTGGGAAAGCTATCACGGATCTGTGATTCCGGGGGCCGTGACACGTGAAAGTGCTTAGAACAGTTCTGCTGAAGTTTGAAACAGCAGGGAAATCTAGTATCAGCGCTCCCCCACTCCCGCCCGCGTCTTCGTGGGTCCACGCGAAGTTTGTGGGGTGGAGAGCCTGGCGGAGCCCCCCGGCGGTGTCCGAGAGCTGGAGGCACCGCGTTCGCTTGTGTGATAACACATTTCAGAAGGTCCTAGTTTCTCCAATTGCAGCCTAATAGCTCATTCGCTTCTCATTTCTTTCTGCGTGTTCGTTAAATGCCAATACAATTTCCTCCAGTCCTTTGGGAGGGGCAAACTTATTCCAGGTGTTTAATGATAGCATTTTTGGGGGGTAATCAGCTTGAGCAAATAAGCGAGCATTTGAATGACTTACTAGTTGAAGAACCGATTGGGTTTTGTTGACCTGGAGTGAAACTGGGAAAGGAGAGATGGAGGATTTTAATGGCCTCTGCCCTCCTCCATTGACTATTAATGACTATTTTATGAATGGTAGGGTAAGTAATGTTTCTCCTCCTACTTAGCATTACGAAACTGCGAAACTTTGAAGGTGGAATTTAGCAAACCGGACTTCAGGGGTTAATAGTGATCTGGTCGGTGCAAAAGTGCACGTGAAACCCCGGTGCCTTGGCACACCTGTCCCTTTAGCTTTAACTGGGTCCGCTCCGTAACTGGGCCCGCCCCAGTCGGTGCACAGCCTCGCCCTCTGATTGGTTCATTCGGAACCAATCAGCTCTCCCGACGCCTGGGCGCTTTGATGCTGACCCTGTTCTGGTGGCCCGGATACCCCCGGGCAGGCTTGGTTCCCGACACGCCGGTTCCGGTGCGGGAGTTGGCCGGGAGGATGCCCTGGCCTGGAAGATGCCCTGCTTAGAACCTGGAATTCTCTTGTCCTTCCTCTTTCAACGTATAGCCGTTTCTCCTTGAGCTGAAATAGAAAATGTGTATAAATGGGGATTGATGGCTGGAGTGTCAGAGTGGGGAAGCAGAAGTGAAACTGATGGATGCTAAAACAATAAAAATTAACACAATAAAGGATAAGCGTAGTAGAGAACGTTGGGGATGGGGAGGTACACAATAGCTTTGTAACTTCCAGGAGAAAGCCAAAGCCAAAGTAAACACCTGTTTAAGGAAAGAGCCAAAGAAGGAAAAGGCGCCTGCCAAAACATACCAAGCACTGTTTCTTGATTGAAATAAGAAAACATTGTAAAAGCACATTTGGACCCCTTGCAAAATACAAAGCAACTTGAAGGCACACTCCGTCCTGCAATCGTGTGTGTGTTTGGGGGGGGGGGGGGGGGCCCTGTGCCTGCCCAAACCCTGAATGTGGAGGGCGTGGTTGTCACTCCAGTGGGTTTTCCAGGGCAAGAGCACCTGTTTGAGAAGCAGAAAGACAGGCAGAGAAATGGTGAGAAAATTATAACAGAGGTAGGAAGGAAGTTGTTAAAACACGAAATGTGGAATCCGATTGGACACAATGAAAGGAGTACCTCAGATTAGCAGGGCAGAAAGGAAAGGGGGGAAAAACCACCAGTTTCAGAATGTTTGGATCTTGTGTCAGGCATGTGATTTGCCAAGGGCTCTAAAGATTATAAGGGAATCTGAAGTGAGACATGTAGGAGAGATTGTACTTAGAAGACTCTACGTCTTCCTAGTCGGGCCTCAGTTTCCTTATCTCTAAGAAGCTTATCTTTTCCTAGGCTGGGCCGTGAAGAGATGTAAAAATTAATTATAAAAATAGTACAGACTTGTTAATTCAAGCAAAGACCATACAAATGGAAGCCCTTCCCCACCCCCCAGAGGTAATGACAATTCAATGTTTGGAGTGTGTGTGTCTTTCTAGGCTTCTTTGATGCATCAATAAACGTGTATCATTCATTTCTTCCTTCTTCCCCAATCAGAGCCCTACAAAGCATGTTATTCAGTAGCATTTTCTTTTTTAAAAAATAAAGATTAAATGGTATTTTTATTTTATTTAAAAAATTTTTTTGTTGTTACTCTATTACAGTTGTCGCAATTTTCCCCCCTTTCTGTCCTCTGCCCAGCCCACCCCCTGCTCCCGCAGTCTGTGCCCGTGGGTCATTCATTCCTGTTCTTTGACTAGTCCCTTCCCCTCCTTTCCACCATTATCCCTTTCCTACCTCCCCTCTGGCTGCTGTTCCATGTTTCCATGCCTCTGGTTCTATTTTGCTTGTTAGTTTATTTTGTTTATTAAATTACTCTTATAAATAAAAGAACATGGTATTTGTCTTTCACCAATGACCAGCTTATTTCACTTAGCATGATAGTGTCCAGTTTCATCCATGCTATCGCAAAAGGAAGGAGTTCTTTCTTTCTGCTGCGTAGTATTCCTTTGTGTAAATGTACCACAGTTTTTTGATTTACTCATTTACTGATGGGCACTTAGGCTTGTTTCCTTGTACTTGGCTATTGTAAATAGTGCTGCTATGAACATTGGGTGCATAGGTTCTTTTGAATTGGTGTTTCGGGTTTCTTAGGGTATATTTCCAGCAGTGGAATCACTGAGTCTAAAGGAAGTTTCATTTTTAATTTTTTGAGGAAATTCCATTCTGTTTTCCAAAGTGGCCACACCAGTCTGCATTCTCACCAACAGGGTTCCCTTTTCTCCACAACCTTGTCAGCATTTGTTGTTTGTTAATTTATTAATAATGGCCATTCTGACAGGAGTGAGATGATTCATCCTCTTTGTGGTTTTAATTTGCATCTCTCTGATGGCTAGTGATGTTGAACATCTTTTCATATGTCTATAGGTCGGCCATCTATATGTCCTCCTTGGAAAGGTGTCTGTTCAGGTCCTTTGCCCATTTTTTAATTGGGTTGTTTGTCTTCCTGGTGTAGGGTTATACAGTAGCATTTTCATAAAACGGTGTCATAGACTTTTTCCAAGTCAGTACATATGGACTTTCTTATTTCTTTAAAAATGTATACATAGTACTAATAAATAACACCTGTACATGTATATTACTATATATATTTTGTAAAATATACACAGTATTAATAACATAGTGCTTGCTGTTTAGTTCTTACACTTTTTCCAAGTTTGTATCATATCATTTGATTCTCACAACAACTCTCTCAGGTGGTGATTTTCAGCTTTTTTCATTTCATGGCATACACAAAATCTGTAGCACCAAAAATATATTTATAGAGAGAGAGCCAGTGTGACAAAAAACAGGTATGATTTTGATTCGTTCACACTGGACGGCTATTATTGTGTTGGTTGTTGTCTTTTTTTTATTTGACAGTCTAAGGGAGAAGACGTCAGTGCTCCTGACTAAATAGTCAGCTATTGCACGTTTTAAAAATTCTTGCCCAGGGTCATACCACCTTACCAGAACCTGTATTCGAACCCAAGCAGTCTGACTGAGCCCAGACAAAGCCCCTCCTCACAGTGTATGATATTATGGCATCTCCATCTGCTCCCATGATTAACCACCAACGTCATCCTGCCACCTCCCTCTGTCGGATGTTGTACTGCACCACTTCCTCAAACCTTGACTGGTAATTTTATCTTCCTGCAAAGATATATCTCAAATGACCAAAAAAGGCTGAAATAGGGAAGGGGAGAGAAAGACAAGTAGGGACTGCGACTATGATTAAAGGCTGCTACCACTAATACTGCCCCTTACTACAAAATGTACTGGGAGGAGGAATTATCTTCCATTTGTTCTAGAAGGTATTCAATACTTGAGAAGGAGTAGCATGGGTAGGAAGATGCTAATGAGTCAAGGCCTGAGTCAGAAGTGGTTTGCTTATCTTTCTAGAAAGTGAGCTACTTTCTAAGCTTTCTTGGCGAGGAAGAATTGGCATCACTTGGGTGAGTGAGGAGTTACAGGAGATTTGAGCTCTAGTGTTGATGACCTTTTTTTAAAATCATTTTTTATTAATGTTTGAATACAGTTGTCTCCATTTTCCCACCCTATCTATCCCTACCTCCCACCCTCAATCCTACCCTCCTTTGGCTTTGTCCATGGTTCTTTATACATGTTCTTTGATGACCCTTTCCCTTCTTTACCCTGTCATTACCCTCCCCCCTCTGCTCTGGTTACTGTCGGTTTCTTCTAGTTTCAATGTCTCTGGTTATATTTTGCTGGCTTGTTTGTTTTGTTGATTAGGTTCCACTTATAGGTGAGATCATATGGTATTTGTCTTTCACTGCCTGGCTTACTTGATGACCTTTTTGATGGTAGATAAAAAATGAGAAATGGTTTATTTGTTGCCACTTAGTTTTAATCCCTTTCAAGAAAAGATACTCTGTGGATTATAGAGCAAGAGAGGTAATTTAAGCAATCCCTGTGAGATTTTGGGGGATCCAGAGACTGAAGACCCTCATTTATTCAGTATTTGTTGGCATTGGCAGGGTGGAATTCCTTGGTTCTTCTGAAAATGTCCTATTGTCCCTAAAAAATTCAGCTGCTTGATTAAGGGCTCTGTGCTCAGTTTACAAGCACCGCGGTCACAGATCACATCCACAGAGCTAAAATCTTTCCCCCAGAACTTGCATTTTAGTTTGGCTTTGACATCACTGACTTAGCCTGTTAGATCCGCTCAGAATGAGCCCATGGGAAGCAAGTCTGCCCCTACCCAGCGGCTACTTCCTCTCTCTTTCCACAAGTTTAAATACCACTCAGGTGGTCCCTGTGAACTCAGTTCAAATTTTAATAGGTTAGGAACCCAGTTTGAACTTTTTTCCTTCATGACTTTTTGCCCACTTTTCTCCTATTGATGGTCACTTGAACTTAGAAATAAAAGTGGGTATGGAATTTGCGTTTGAAACTATGGCAGTAGAGAATGCCAGAGAAATGTGCAGGACTCAGTATAGGAAAGCATCATGTCCAGGTTTTTATTAATGGCAAATTCCTCTGTTTGCACAGAAAGAATAATAATTATAGCATGATTTTACTTAGGCAATAGCTATAACTATGCAATTCTTTTAAAAAAATTTTTAGTACCTTTCTCATAAAAGTGCCTTGGACATGGATACCAAACAAACAAAAAACCAAAACAAGCCACCTTGGGAGTTTTGATTAAATGCACATTACATAAGTTCTTTGTGTCTTGCGAAGTTCAAAATTGTGAAATTTTGGATGAAATAACCTTGTTTAGATCCTGCAAACAGCCCATAAGTATTTGCATTTATTTTGGAATCTATAGGCTGTTTGTCTCCTGTCGATGGCACTAATTAGCAATTACCAATAAATTGCATTACCTTCCTGTCCAGCGATGACGACAGAGGAACCGCTGTGTCTCCCTTGCTCCGCAGTCAGAAATCCCCTGGCCTTTCATTTTCCCCTTTAACCTCCCCTAGCATACCCAGCCCTTTGTCACCTCTTAGCAGGGCTCCTGCCTGAGAACTTCCTGTTTGACTTTGCAACTGAAGAACTTCCAGGTTCTCCACTTCTTGTTGTGCAAGGATGAAAAAGCAACGGGGGCGGGGGTGGTGTCTCATTTAACAAAGCTCACCACCGCGGTGAAGTCCAGAGTCACCTAACATATTTCTCTAACCTTTCTGGTAACTTGCAGAAATGACTGATTTTCCTGTTTTAAAGGGAGGCGGCTAAGCTCTCTTCCCTTTTTCAAATTTAACAGTATAATGAAGTCATCCCCTCTAAGATGAACTTCCTGGGTTGTCCTTTCTCATAGGACAAGGTATCAGCTTCCTTCAAAGCCCAGTGATGCTTCAGGCAGAGGACTGAGCCGACCTGAAGGGTCGCGCTGGCTCTGTGTTTCATCCCCGCTGGGTACACAGTCACCTCCGGCACCGCCCTGCCGCAGAGGGCTTCCTCAGTGTCCGCACGCCACCACCAAACAATAATTTAAGACGGTTTTCTAAACATATGTTATTGAAGACAGTTTTTCATTGAGATATAATTGACGCGCAACATTAGTTTCAGGTGTACAGCGGAATGATTTGATATATGTATATATTGTGAAGTAATCACCCCAGTAAATCTAGTTAACACCCAACACCCAGCACATACGCAGTTACAAAATGTTTTTTCTTGTGAGGAGAACTTTCAAGATTTACTCTTAGCAACTTTCAAATGGGCAATACAGGATTTTAACTGTGGTCGCCAGACTTAGTGATTTTATAACTGGAAATGTATACCTTTGACCACCTTCGCCCCTTTTCTCCCCACCTCCAGCCCTTCCCTTTCCCCACAACCACCAGTCTGTTCTCTATAAGACTTCGGGTTTTGTTTTTGTTTTTCTTTTCTTTTTAGATTCCACATATAAGTGATATTATGTGGCATTTGTCTTTCCCTGCCTGACCCACTCCTCTTAGCATAATGCCTTCAAGGCCCAACCATGTTGTCGCAAGTGGCAGGGTTTCCTTATTTTTTATGGTTGGATAATATTCCATTTTATATAGATATGTGTACATATACATATGAATGTATGCGTGTACATGTAGATCTGTATCCATGCATCCATGGTGGATTTGGGCTGTTTCCATGACTTGGCTATTATAAATAATGCTGCAGTGAACATGGAGTTGTAGATACCTTTTTGAGTTAGTGTTTTAATTTCCTTTGGCTAAATACCTAGAAGTGGAGTTGCTGGATCATACAGTAGTTCTATTTTTATTTTTTGAGGAACTTCTGTATTGTTTTCCACACTGGGCTTGCACCAGCTTACATCCCTACCAGCAGTGCACCAGGGTTCCCTTTTCACCACATCCTCATCTGCACTTGTTCTCTCTCGTCTTTTCGATGGTCGTTGTTCTCACAGGTGCGAGGTCGTATTTCACTGTGGCTTTGATTTGCATTTTCCTCACGCTTAGTGATGCTGAGCGCCTTTCCAAGTACCTGTTGGCCATCTGCCTGTCTTCTTTGGGAAAGTGTCTACTTAAATCCTCTGCTCATTTAAAAATTCAGATTGTTTGCCTTTTTACTGTTGAATTGTGTACGTTCTTTTATATTTTGGATATTAACCCCTTTTCAGATATATGATTTGCAAATATTTTCTTCCATGTGGTGGGTTTCATTTTCATTTGTTGACGATTTCTTTTGTTGTGCAGAAGCTTTGTCGTTTGATGGGGCCCCATGCGTTTGGTTTTACTTGTGCTGCCTTTCCTTTGGTGTCAAGGCCCAAAAAAATCATTTCCAAGACCGATGTCAAGGAGCTTACTGCCTGTGTTTTCTTCTAGGAGTTGTATGGTTTCGAGTCATGCAGTAGAGTCTTTGATCTATTTTGAGTTCATTTTTGTACATGGTGTAAGACAGAGGTCCCGTTTCATTCTTTCGCATGTTTCCCAGCACCACTCACTGAAGACACTGACCTTTCCCCATTGTATATTCTTGCGTTTTTTGTTGTAAATTCATTAACCACAGATGTGGTTTATTTCTGGGCTCTCTGTTCTGTTCCACTGATCTATGTTTGTTTTTCTGCCAGTACCATACTATTGTGATTACTGTAGTTTTATAATATAATGGGAAATCAGGAAGCATTGATGCCTTCAGCTATGTTCTTCTTAAGATTGCTTTGGCTGTTTGGGGTCCTTTGTGGCTTTATACCCATTTTAGGATTGTTCCTTCTATTTCTGAGAAAAAGGCTCTTGGAATTTTGATAGGGATTACATTGAATCTATACAGGGTGGGGCAGGTTTACAGTTGTTTGTATGGAAAATAATTTAATAACTAATAATAATATAAGAATTAAACTCTGTGCTTTGAGTACTCAACTGTAAACCTACGTTTGTCCCACCCTGTGTATCACTTTGCGTTGTGTGAATATTTTAGTATTATTTCTATCCATGAGTATGGGATAGCTTTCCATGTATTTGCCTTCAGTTTTTTTCATCCATGTTTTAAGTTTTCATGTACCGGTCTGTCGCCTCCTAGGTTACATTTATTCCTAGGTATTTTTTATGCAATTGCAAATAGGATTATTTTCTTATTTTCTCTTTCTGATAGTTTATTATTAGTGGATAGAAACACAACTGATTTTGAAGGTTGATCTCATATCCTGCAACTTTACTGAATTTATTATTTCTAACCATTTTTGGGAGAGTCTTTAGGGTTTATGATATATAATATTTCATCTGCAAATAGTGACAGCTTTCACAGCTTCATATCTGTGAGATGCTTTTTTTTTTTTTTTTTAAGATTTTATTTATTTATTTTCAGAGAGAGGGGAGGGAGGGAGAAAGAGAGGGAGAGAAATAGCAATGTATGGTTGCCTCTCACATGGCCCTCGTGGGGACCTGGCCAGCAACCCAGGCATGTGCCCTGACTGGGAATCGAACCGGGACCGCCTGGTTCCCAGCCCGCTCTCAATCAACTGAGCCACACCAGCCAGGGCCTGAGATGCTTTTTTTTTTTTTTTTTTTTGAAAGATTTTATTTATCTATTTTTAGAGAGAGGGGAAAGGAGGGAGAAAGAGAGGGAGAGAAACATCAATGTGTAGTTGCCTCTCACGCATCGCCTACTGGGGACCTGGCCAGCAACCCAGGCATGAATGGGAACGGAACCAGTTACCCTTTGGTTCTCAGGCTGGCGCTCAGTCCACTGAGCTACACCAGCCAGGGCTGTGAGATGCTTGCTATTTATTTATTTATTTATTTATTTATCTATTTATTTATTTGCCTGCCTGATTGCTCTGGCTAAGACTTCCACTACTAAAATATAAAAGTGGGGAGAGTCAGTCATCCTTGTCTTGTTTCTGCTCTCAGAGGAAGAGCTTTCACCTTTTCACCATTGAGTTAGCTATGGGCTTGTGATATATGGCCTTTGTTATGTTGAGGTACAATCCTTCTATACCCACTTTATTGAGAGTTTTTATCATTAATGGATAGTGCTTTGTTGTCCAATGCTTTTTCTATATCGAGATGATTATATGATTTTTATTTTCATTAATGCAGTATGTCACTGCATTAATGCATCTATCAACTGCATTGTTTGGTGTATGTCGAACCATCCTTGCATCCTTGGAATAAATCCCACTTAATAATGGTGTATGATCCTTTTAGTGTATTGTTGAATTTGGTTAGCTAATATTTTGTTGAAGAGTTCTGCATCTACAGTAATCAGATGTTGGCCTGCCTTGAGCTGTCCTTGTGTGGTTTTGCTATCAGGGTAATGCTGGCTCCTAAAATGAATTTTGGAAGTATTAGCTCCTCTATTTTGGGAAGACTTTTAGAAGATAGGACAAATTATTTTTAACGGAAGATATCTTTAATTTTTGATGTTTCGTAGAAATTAAAAATCAAGTACCTTTACAATTCTCTCTTATTTGTCTAATTTGAACAAAGGATTGATATTTTTCTCCATTGAATATATGCTGTTTTCTTTCAGGTAATAAACATTCATCTGCTTTTGTTAGTTATCTCATTCAACCAGTGAGATCATTGCATTCCTACCCTGTGTGTCAGGCATTGGTCCCGTGCTGGCTCCATAAGATGGCATAGTCATCATCCTCAAGGAAATTTTGTGCAATAGTTTTTCTCACTTTAGTGTCTTTTTTTTTTTTTTTTTTTTTTTAAGAGAGAGGGGAAGGGAGGGAGAAAGAGAGGAAGAGAAACACCCATGGGAGAGAGAAGCATTGATGGTTTGCCTCTCGTACACACCCCAAAAGGGGACTGAACCTGAAACCTAGGCACGTGCTCTGACTGGGAATCGAACTGGCAACCTTTCACTTTGAGGGACGGTGCCCAAACAACTGAGCCGCGCTGGTCAGGGCTTTAGTGTCATTTTTGAAATTAAACGGAAATGCAGTCATAAACTCTTGAGGTTGAAAGAGATCAGCACTGGGAAGTGGCAGTGGTGGTGGTGGGGTGTTGTTTTGTTTCCGATGTCTTAATGCTTCTGAGCAATTACAAATCTCAGTATGTGGAGCCTCCTTTAATCCACATTAAGGAAGCAAGCTGTTCTCTCCAAGCATTGTGATTAGCTGCAGGTTCTCTGTACCTGTATAGAGGCATGAGTAAAGAAAAAAATTATTCTGATACTTGTTAAAATATTAAGAAAGACTTTATTGAAAACTATTGCAATAGGGACATTGTAATAGGAGAGAGAGATTAGACTCAATTCCAAATCCATCAAAGACAAATGGGAATTTACCGTCAATAGAGTGAGGAGGTCAGTGGATGGAAAATTACTAAGAGGAGATTTCAAAGGTAGGAGGATTCTTCCTGACAGCATGTTAAGGACTTAGACATCAGGGGTAGAAGATGTGGCAATTGATTACATATCAAGGATAATCAGATTTGACTGCTGAGTCCTGACATAAAAAAACAAATCTGTTATTTACCATCACCAACATTAGAACCAGTGTAGAGGCAGAAAGAAGTTTTCAGTTTTTTTTTTTAATGCTGTGATATCGCTCCTGTTTTTCTAATTTTTCACAAAACCATGAAATCTTGTATTTATCTGCCCAGGTGGATTCCCAAGCACTTTCCAGCTGAAAACTCTGTGAGTTCTTGGAGTTAGGCTGAGAACTAGTTTCCTTTCAGGCTAAGTTTGTTTTTTCCCTAGCAGTTCCTGCTCGCTTTTACTGTGATGACAGCTTTGAATTATTTCCCCCCAGTGCTTTATGATGAAAATTTTCAAACATTCAGGAACATTGAAACCGTTATCTATTTAGCACCCATATGTCCATCATTGAGATTGTGTGATGCACATTTTGCTATGTTTGCTTAATCATTTGCCTGTCCATTAATATAGTCTTGTTAACCCTTTCTTTTCTTTTCTTTCTTCTTTTTTTTTTTTTACATCTTTTTTTTTTTTTTTACAAGACAGAGAGACAGACAGACATCAGTTTGTCATTCCATCCATTTGTGCATTCATTGGTTGCCCCTTGTGTGTGTGCCGATGGGGGATGGAACCCACAGCCTTGGTGTATCGGCTTGACGCTCCAACCAACTGAGCTACGCAGCCAGGGAAACAGTCTTGTTGTTTTTAAGTATGTGTTTCTTTTAGTCCAACAGCTTTGATTTATTCTATTAAGGTATTTTCCACAGTACAGCAAAAATTAGGTTTGAGTAGCTTTGACATTCAGTTGAGAAAACCACAAAACAATTGAGTCCTCACCCAAGATTTACGTTTTACAATATTGACGCTCTGCAAATGCTCCCTCAGTCCACACGCTGTTCATAGCCTAGCATTCACATAACTGGGAGCTTTACGTGGGGCCAAATGGGAAAGGAGGAGTTTGCTATGCCTCTGTTTACTTAAATCAGTAGAAGTGTGTTTATACCTTGAGTCACTCTTTTCAGCTGGTGGCCAGTCAGTTGAATAATATCTGAGGAGTACCTAGTTTAGTAAAGGCTTCAGAATGTGTTGTTTGGAAAGTACTCATGATGAATGAAGAGAAGACACTATTGTCCTGTGTTCTCAGTACTTCCAAGTAGATACTGTCCAAGTAGATAGCAGCCTCAGGGACATCACAATACCTGCTTAACTGCTCTTTTTCTGGTTGGGTCAGAGTAGTTGGGTTTTCTGGAATGTGAATCCATAGTGTTTTCTTTGTGATACTCTTTCTGACTTAGTTTTTTCTAAATGGTTGTAAAATTTAAATGCTTACCTATATTTTCTCTCCGAGTGAACTTTATGATTCCTTATGTAGAAGAGAGAATAATGATACCACCCATTTACCTCTGTATAGCTCTAGGTGATTATTAAGGCCCTACCATGTACACTTAAATATAAGGAACTTTTATCCATATTTAATTAAATAAAAACTAAGGCCTAGAGAGAATCTACATTACTTTAGAATCACATATCCTGGTAATCATCTCAGAGTCATTGAACCTGACCATTCATTTTGTGAATTTATTCATTAATAAAAGCACATCATATCCCTATAAACAAAAGTCACAGAAGACAGTGTAATGTATTTTGTAACTTAAAGGAAACTAATAAGGCCTAATCTCCAGGTGGCTTTAAATTGGATAAAGGCATATTGGCACCTCAGGTTTTGTATAAAAGGATTCTTTTCAAAGCTTTTAAAAATATGGTTAATCCTTGAACAACTTGGGTTTGTGCTGTGCAGGCCCACTTCTGTGCAGTTATATATTTTTTTTCAATGACTGCCTATATCGTTTTGTTCCATGATTGGGAGTCTGCAGATGCAGAGGGCTGACTATACACATTAACCTGTATCTTTTTGTATGTAGGTCTTGAGCATTAATGGATTTTAGCACCCGCAGGGGAGGATGGGATCCTGGAACCACTCCCCCACAACACTAAGGGACAACTGATATAGTTGCATTTTGGGGAGAATCAAATGTTATACGTGGATTTTCAGCGGTACTGGGGTTGGTGCTCCTAACCCCCATGTTGTTCATGCGTCAATTGTACTTCTATTGAGTAAAATAGACTGTTAATTATACTTAAATTTCTTAGTATATATGCATTTCCTAAACAGTCTAGATCTTGTCAAATTACCATTTTTTCTTAACTTCAAAGTGCTTCTAAATATATTTTAATGTTTTAGAACCCTATAAGTCTTAATACCAATCTACTTTTTTTTTTTTTTAAGATTTTATTTATTTTTAGAGAGAGAGGAAGAGAGGGAGAAAGAGGTGCAGAGAAACATCAATGTGTGGTTGCCTCTCACACACCCCGTACTGGGGACCTGGCCTGAAACCCAGGCATGTGCCCTGACTGGGTATGGGACCAGTGACCCTTTGGTTTGCAGGCTGGCAGACAGTCCACTGAGCCACACCAGCCAAGTCCCAATCTACATTTTTTTGTAGTGGTGTCTTCTTTCCTTCCTTCCTTCCTTCCTTCCTTCCTTCCTTCCTTCCTTCCTTCCTTCCTTCCTTTGTTTTTAGAGAGAGGGGAAAGGAGGGAGAATGAGAGGGAGAGAAACATTGATGTGTGAGAAAAAACATTGATCGGCTGCCTCTCACACACCCTCTACTAGGGACTTGGCCTGCGACCCAGGCATGTGCCCTGACCAGGAATCAAACTGACAACCCTTCAGTCCACAGGCCAGCCCTCAATCCACTGAGCCACACCAGCCAGAACTGTAGTGGTGTTTTTCTAAAGCTACTAAATAGATAATGTGTTTTACTATAAATACTTAGAAGGGAGGAAATATACTTAGGGATTCCAAATGATGGGGCTCAAATTATGAGTTAGGCTTTTTGAGAGAGCCCCTTTTGAAATTTACTTGGGGAGTTCTGTTACCTAAGTTTTTACCCGACTTAAGCATAATCAAGTTTCTCAAGTTTCGAGGGAACTTTTCAATTTAGTAAACTTTGGAGGTCAACAAGAAAGGCTAGTAGTACCAGCATAGCATTTCTTTGCTGGTCCTCAGCATCGTGGGCTCTCAGTGACGGTCTTGTGTCTTCAGTGACTTGCCTAGTGGCGTCTTGCTGGATGGGTGGTGTAATTAGTCAGCGCAGGGCCATGGGCGGGGAGAGAGTCCATTTGTCAAGCTGAGAGGACCAAAGCGTTTCGTGTACCCTTCTGTCTTTTCAGGGAGTGGTCAACTAGACACTTAAGCTATTAGAAAAAATGGTGCCTCTTTACCATATCAACTTTTTCATGTCATTACTGGAATAAAAAAAATCTCAAGTGGTAGATTGTTTTTGTTTTTTTTTTTAAATAAAAATGCTGTGGATTACTGAGTTACTATATTTAGATAGTCTGCTGTGGTATACTAATAGTTATCCTAAGCCTTTTTGAAAAGGTGAACATTGACAGATTATATTTAGAACACACAGCTGGCAAAGATAAAGACAGAAAATAAATGTTTAGTAGGAAGCAAATTTTAAGGTACAGTGACTATGAATAGCCCGTCAGAGGATGTGAGGGGAGGGAGCAAACCAAACTGGTATTGCTATAGAAAGAACTATTTAGAGATTTGGGTTTTTTTTCCACCCCCTGAAGGTAAAGGGAAATAGCTACCATATTTTGTTGCAAGTAAATAGCCTATCAGATTGAACTCTAAAATATATGTTTGGAAAAAATTAGCAATTTTATCAGCATTTAGGACTGCGCTTACCCTGTGAAGTGGCTTTAGAACGCCAGATTAGATGGCCTCTTGGCACCCTTCCCTGTGCTTGCTGTAATGGGGCCATGCTGCCCTGTTGTCAGAACCAGGTGTCCGCGCTGGGCTGGTGATTCAGTGCAGCAGCAAATGGGAAGAAGGGCAGAATTGGCAACTCGGACCACAGCAGCTGGTGTTTATTTTTTAAACTATCTAGGCGCTTAGATGGGAATGGCATGGGCCCATAGCTGAAGCCCTGCCTCTCCTCCTCTCCCCATGCCCCCGGGTCATCAGGTCAGTGCTGACTGAGGCCATCTGGCCACACTGGCCCTTTCCCACCTCAGACGACACCTGGAGCCCTGCCTGCTGCCTCGCCAGCCTCACGGGCATCCCGGGGAGGCAGGTCTCTGGTGCAGCTGGGGGCAGTCCTCACTCCTAACCGTCTCACTGTGATGGGCTCTTTTATTTTTAATTTTTTCTGAAATGGATCCCTTATAAAGATTTTGTCCAGCAAACTGTAAGAAATAAGTATTAAGTTGTCTCCTTAAATTTTTTTTTTTTTTTTAACAAGACACTTAGTATTGTCTAGTCAGCAGGAAGGGTGAGTGTGGCAATTGAACTGACATTTCAGCCACTATCAAAGGATTAACCTTTGTTTCAGTAAAGGTGCGAATCCTTATTGCCCAGAATCTATTTTTCATTAGCTTTTTTACCCCTTCAGTATTTAAAATAGCCCCTGTCTCTTATTGCTTCCCAGAGCCTGGACCACAAGTTGAAACTGTGCCGATACACTTGGCTTTAGTACCACCCCTGGGTTTTCAGCCAGGTGTGCTCAGATTCCTGTCAAAATCATTTTGTTTGGGATTCGAACGTGTAACACCTTCCTCGAGCACATTACTTCAAAGTCCCCAGCGTCCTTTCCCTGTTGAAAACTCTGTTTTATTTCCTTGGCTCAAACAGTGCTGCTAGTTGCCTGACAGACCTGATGCTTGTCAGCTGCAACTTTAATTAAACTCATGCTGAGAATATTCTTTTTCTAACAGATTTTTGACTCCTGGGCAAATGTTTATCTTGTAGAAATTTATATCACTGACTGAGTGAGAAGAACTTTAAAACATTTTTAGGTGTCTACAAATTTATCAAGGTGGAGGAAGGCATTGATCAGTCAGGAACATAGAATTAATTTTTAAAATGATATATTTTTTCTCATTGCAGAATTGATCGGTTTGTTATAGGCACTTTCAGAGTCTCATAAGTACTATGAAGAACATAAACAATATCCATAAATTCTTTTCCTCATAATTAGCTTCAACTGATAATTTGCGTGTATCTCTAAGTACATTTATATTTATTTACAAAATGGGATAATTCTGTATACTGATTGGTAGTTTTTTTCATTTTAAATGGTGTGACTATCTTTCCATGTAAATAAATATTGTACTCAGCCATTTTCAATAGCTGTATTGCATTTCATTTATGGTTTTAACATACATTTTTTTCATTGGTGGCAAGAAATTTTTTTTACTATTAAAAACCGTCCTGGGATGAATATCTTTGTGGATAAGTCTTTGTTAAGCCTTAATTTGAAAAGTAACATTTTTTGGGGAAAAAATGTTCAAATTGGACTGTTCTAGTATTTCTAGTGACATTATTTAATAATTTGAAAAGATCAATGTTAAGATTGAAAATAGTTTTGAGATTGTGTACTTTATTTTAAAGTAATTCACCAAAGTAGTGTTTTGGCGAGCCAGGATTACTGATTTAAGAAATATTATTATTTTCTTCCGGCCAAGATAGAGGCATAGGTAGACATACTGTGCCTCCTCGCACAACCAAAAGAGAAAAAACAACAATTAAAAACAAAAACAGCCAGATCTGACAGAAAACTGAACTGAGTGGAAGTCCGACAACCAAGGAGTTAAAGAAGACACGTCTATCCAGACCGGTAAGCGGGGCGGAGCCGGGTGGAGAGCACTCGGCAAGACGCAGTTGGTGGAGCAGTACCGGCAACGCTCCAGCTGCCCAGAGAGGCCTATGGCGGGCACGACTGGCCAAAACGCGGCAGGCACACTCAGTGAAACCGGGGCTGAGACTGGTGGACTGGGTGGTCCCTCATTCTTGTGCAGATAAACCGGGAGGAAAAGCTGGGGAGTAGAACAGACGGCTCGGCCCACCAACGCAGGGAAATAAAGCCTCAAACCACCAATTGAATACACCTGTGGGGGTTGCAGCGGCAGTGGGAGGAACTCTTGACCTCACAGGAGAGTTCGTTGGGGAGACCCGCAGGGACTTGGAACCGTGCAGGCCCGCCCGCTTACCCCAGAGCCAGCAAAGAAGGGCCCAACTTGCTTGTGGGTAGCGGGGAAGTGCGGAGAACAGAGCAAGCGCAATTGTTCTCTCAGACCCCACCCCCACAGGCAGCATCACAACACAACAACGTGGGTTGCCCCGCCCCCATAGGCAGTGTCACAACATGAGGATGTGGGTTGCCCCCCCCTTGTGAACACCTAAGGCTCTACCCCTTAAAGTAACAGGCACACTGAGAAAAAAATGGCCCAAATGAAAGAACACATCAAAGCTCCAGAAAAAATACAACTAAGTGATGAAGAGATAGCCAGCCTATCAGATGCACAGTTCAAAGCACTAGTAATCAGGATGCTCACAGGATTTGAAGAAAAATTGTCGCAATTACTTGAACAAATGAGAAGGGATGAGAAGGAAACTGGGACTCAAATCAACGGAGTGGACCAGCAGAAAGAAAAACACATCCAAC
>PVJI01016131.1:0-38967 GCA_004026765.1 Micronycteris hirsuta
CTTACTTCACTTAGCATAATGCTCTCCAGTTCCATCCATGCTGTTGCAAAGGGTATAAGCTCCTTCTTCCTCTCTGCTGCGTAGAATTCCATTGTGTAAATGTACCATAGTTTCTTGATCCACTCATTTGTAGATGGGCACTTAGGTTGTTTCCAGCACTTGGCTATTGTGAATTGTGCTGCTATGAACATTGGAGTGCCAAAATATATAAAGAACTCATATGACTCCACCCCAGGAAGTCAATTTTCTATTAGAATCTTAATGATTGTGTTTTAGGTGCTGAATATGAAACCAGGAAAGTCGGTGTTCATGCTGCCTGTCACTACCGGAACCAGTACGTAGAGACCAGGAATGAATCTTTATGGGTACTTTATTCAGATGGCTCGCAATCTAAGAAGACAGAGGGTTCTGTGTCCTCAAAAACCATCTTAACATCTCATTCCAAGCCAACCTTTTTAGGAGAAGAAAGGGTAGTTAAGGGACTTGGGGGAAAGATTAAGGCGGAGTTGCAGTCCTGAGGTAATTTTCCTAGTACTTCTTTACTGTTGGTCAGCAATTCTTAGGGTCTTTCCTCCCTGCAACACAATGGCTTAAATACCATCGCCACTGCTTGCAAACCCTCCGGGCACGAAGGATGAACGGCTTGCGGTCTCCTGACGTCACTGCCCATGCATTCCAGTTTCCGGCATGAGAGCTTTCCACATGCGTTAGTAACCTAAGCCTATCAACTAAGGCTAAAATCTTTAACTCTGAGTTCCTCTATCAATTAGACCTTAGGAACATGAACCATTTATCAAGTAAGTTGCATTTTTCTTTTGTGGGAGATGTCTGTCTTTGCTTAGAGCAGTCTAAACCATATAGAAAATCTTGATTTTTGTGAAGTCAACTACACTAGTCTTTATTGTGTGGAATCTGAGGGTTTTGTCTTAGGTCTTCTAATACTCTTATTTAAAAATTGTTACCATGATTTCTTCAAGAACTTTATACCATTAAATCTTGGATCTAATTTTAACTTGGTGTAGATGTGAGGATCCGGCTTAACTTTTTTTTGCAGCTGGCTACCCTGTTTTCCCAACACTATTTGTAGAGTAAGTCCAGTGTCCTGGAAACTGATCACCTGTATTTTCCAGTGCATTTAACCTACTGATTTTTGAGATGCTTGTTTAAAATCAGAACAGTACAAAATTATGAAATGTTTTAATGGTATTCACTGAGAGTTACATTTCCCTCCTTTATTGTATTCCAGTGATAAATTCTACTTGGTAATAATGTAGTTTATTTTGATTACTGTAAGAATTTTTGCTCTTAATTTTACAGGGAATTTTCAAGTTTTCCTTTTTTGGTGCTATTCATAAAGGTTACGCTAATTTCATATAATAGATTTCTATCTTTTTCTACCACCTAGGATAATTTCTGTAACAGAAATGGTGTGTATATGGAAAGTTTTAAAATATTCACTATAAAATATGGGTCTAATGACTTTCTGTATATTACTTCCTTCTCAGATTCACAAACATGTCTGCATAAGTTGTGTATTTTAATTTGCAGAATCAGACATTAAAAAACAAACCCTGAATGTTTTAACAAATACCTGTGTGCCTATCACCTATTTTAAGAAATACTCTTACAGATACAAGTGAATTGCTCTGCTCCCCAATCCCATTCTTCTACGTTCCTCCCCACATATACTATCCTGATTGTCTAAAAACTCCACTGCACGTCTTATACACTTGCTGTTATTAAAACAACTTACTCAAATATTATATGGTACTTACCTTTCTGCAACTTTTTTCTCTCTCAACATTTATAGTATGTTGTTACATGAAGCTCCAGCTCATGAGTTTTTAAAAGCTGCATGCTACCCCAATGTTAAACAAGAGTATCTACATTCGTTCTGCTGATGGATATTTAGATTGGCTTTTGACATGCCAAGTCTCTGGCATGAAATTTACTTCTTTTTTGTCTTTCTCTGGTATAAAGCCCCAAAGTAAGGGGAAAATGAGTGCAAATGAGCTTGAGTTTTAAAAAATTTTGCTTTTTCTTCGTGATCTTTTCAGTGTCCTGGAACACTGATCTCCTATATTTTCCTGTGCATTCTAAAAGAATTAGCCCTCCCTAAGTGTCTAGGTTATACTTCAGAGACCTACAGATTCTTGGTATTTTTCTTTAGTATACTTTTGGGAGAAAAGAAGCAAGCCCTCATTTTCAGGTAGTCTGGTGAGAACTGCCCCAGTGTTTAGATTCTACTAAGTCAGCAAGTTAGCAGCACAAAACTTGAAGCAAAGAGGAAGCAGTCATTTTTACTGTTTAGTCAGCAAAACTTTTGGGGATTGGGTTGGTATCCTTTTAGTAAGAGAACTCCTTATATTTAATTAGTTTTAAGAGTTGGGCATTTTACAGATTTCCCCGAGAAATCACCTCGAGCATACCAACTTTGTTTCATTAAGTCTTATATTAATTCAATGAGCTCTAACTTCATAGAGTCCTACAAGCTAATGAGTGCTGACTTCTTAGAGTGAGTGGCTGATGTAACATGGGATATGTATGCTTTTTAGTCAGTGATACAGTCACACTGCAACGAAGATGGATAGTTTTTAACACTGTATATTTAAAACAAGCACCCATTTCTTAGGTTATAACAAAGCTAGAGATAAAAATGTTATATTTGATTTCATTTTGTACTGACAAGTATTTTTAGAAGTCAGATTTGGTTTTCAACTGAGTGATACTATTGAACCATGATGCAGCCGAAGGAGCTATACTAGAAACCTTTGATGCTTCATTGAGACACAACAGAATTTTCTACCAGCTGCATACACGCATACTTACAAAAATATTAGTGTTGCATTAGTTTAACTTACCCTTTTTAAGAAAGCTTACTTAACCTGTCATCACTTTAAAAGCTCCCTTTAGTAAATTAGGCATTCCATTAACTTGTCTTTTATACGTGTGTTCTCTATGGCATACCTTCGTAAACAGGCTCAAGGTGTACCTAGATTCTGATCCCCGTCAAGCAGGTGGGCACCAGGAAAGCAGCCTCACCTTGTTATGCAACAGGGCCCAGGCCCTGAGCAGGGCTGCCTGGGGCCAGGTGTAGTGTGTGGGTTCTTGGCTTCGTGTAGGAAAGATTTCACAACACGAGCTCAGGTGCCTATGAGGATGCATTTATTAAAGCTGGGGACAGTGAAACAAGGGCTTAGCATAGAATAAGCAACAGGAGGGCCTAGGCCGGGCTGCCTTAGCTCACTGGGAAGTCAGAGAAAAGGGGGCTTTGGCGACAGGTTCAGGGGATCAGCCTGGGACAAGTTGTCAGGGGCCCATTTCCTTAAGAGCTTAAGAGATGCGTGCGTGTGAAGAAAGAAGTACTCGGTAAGAAGGAGGGTAAGGGCACTGACTGCTCCTCAGTGGGGGAGCACACACACCCTGGGGTCCTTTGTCTTGGGGCTTTTCTCTCTCTTGCAGGCAGGAATCTTGGGAGGTCACAGGGGAGGGTTTCAGTAGAATGTTCATCAGTTCTCCAGATGTGCCCTTTCAGGGCCATGGTCTCTATTGATTGGTCAGTGTGATGGGGAAGGTCTTTAGTCGCTGCAGATGGTTCTGGCATTGCCCACCCGGTTTTGCTGTTTTCTGGGCCTGGAGCTGAAACACAACTGAGGTCTAGATGTTATCCCCTAGGTGTTATCTCCAGGGAGGAAAGGCCAGGAGAGAAGAGGTTACACTGGGGATGAGGTCCTTGTTTTCCCAGTTTTGTCCCCTGCCAGCACTTGTGAGGCCTTCTGCCCAGGTGACCATCTGCACCTGGCTGTAAATTGCTTGGCCATTGCATTCAGCTGTCTGTCTCAGCTTCTCTATTCCACTTGTCAAGCAATTTTCATAGCTCTCACTATCATGCCTCAATCCAACCCTCCTAGAGTGCCTTACAAATGTCATTTTCTAATGTGAAAATGTCATGTTGTAGGGTGAAAAGGTCTGGAAAACACTGCTATGTAGTCCCATGAGTTCTTTGTAGGCACCTTTAAGAAACAGTTTTATATTTTCCTGACTCCACAATGTCTGAGTAATCCTCTGAGCACAGTGTGATTAATTGTGAATGACCTGACATTAGTTTCTAATACCAATTAGACCTTAAAAATTTAACTGGTTATTTAATTGGTGAATATTTTGCATATTCTCCAATAGCTTTTGCATAATACGACGTCAAATTTGAAAACACCTATACAAAAGGTTTTGCCTTTAAAAGATTTGTTTCAAGGCCAAAAGTACTACAATTTAGGGATGTAAGTACATTGTCACTCTGCTTTTAAATAATTTACCATAGGGAAGTGAACAGAAATACATATTCTTCTCAGGATGTTTCATAACATGCATGCATTACACAGAACACCCATGTTAACTGTTGGCAAAATATGACTTAGTATTTTACACCCACTAGCTGGCAAAGGCACAAACTGATTATCAGTATGAAAGATCTTTTCAAAGGATCTTGGTGTGATTATCAACTTAAAAATGATTTTAACTACAGAAAGGGTCACCCAAATGCTATACAGAATTATCTACAGTTGTCATTTACTTCCCTAAGAATTTCACTTTTCAAGAACATTTGTAAATGAATGCATAAGTGAAACAAATTGATGTTTTTCTCTCTCTAAAATCAAAAAAGAAACATCTGTAATGAGCCAGAACTTCTAGGACACCTCTCACTGAATGCTCCTGTTTTCACTTTAGTTTCCAAAATCCTGACTGAGGAAAGCTTCATGAATATCTGTATCATATATTTATGTGTATTATACAAATGTATTATAAACATATATATCCAGGTAGAGTCTACAAAAACTTAACGCTAATTGTAATCCTTTATTTCAATATCCTCAGCAACCCAAGGCTCCAGCTTCATAGTTAATTGAACCCCTCTCCTCTCTTCAATTAAGCCAATCACTCCCTTGGTCATACTTGTTACTAATAACTTTAACTCCTCAAAATCTCATTTTGAGGCACACACTCTAGCTTCCACTTCCTACATTTATAGATCATTCCTTTTAGTATCCCAATCCTAAACATACCATGGATGAAAGTTTCTGTAATAAACCATAAATCCTAACTGGGCAGGTCATGGTGGTGGTCACGCCCAGGCCTATAACTTCTTTAATGAGAGGTTCTTAAACAAGCCCTGTCCATTTTCCCTGTCCATCTAGGTTAATATACCTTTGAAATACCAAAATAATAACCACTCTCGAGAGATCTTAACTAGCCTGTAACCCAATCATCCTGCCCTGCTTTTTTTCCCGCCTTCATGTAATTTTCCTTAAAGTTCCCTCCTTAATCGCAAATGCATAAAAGTAACTGCAAACTGTCATTCTCTGGAGGATTGTCATCAGTTTGGTTCAAATAAAGTCTTACAAAAATGTACAGGTTTGGACGTTTCTTGTGCTGACAATCCACGGATTGTGCCACCACTTTCACTGTCTTCCCCTCCTGTCAAGCCTTCACTTCTCCACTTACCTGACTCAAATTCCAGACCATCATTCTAACCGCGCCCCCTCCCCATGCAGTCAGTCACACTCTCTCTCGGCAAAACTACTACCTTGTTAAAGTCAACCGACCTACTCTATGCCTGCGCCCAACAACTGTCTAGTGTTTAGTTCACCGTCATCATCAGACTACTGAAAATCCGAATTTTCAAATTTTCCAAAAATTTGCCAATTCACTTTCTTTAGGAATCCTAATATGGCAAAACTTGTATTTTAAAACTAGAGAAAACAATTTAATCAAAATTTTCACAATTTCATATATTTTCAATGTGTTCAAAGCCCAACAGTGATTTTTAAAAAGAAATTAAATAACATGCTTTCATTGAGAAATTTTTAAAAATCTATACAATTCAAGCTAATGAAATATTTTATTGTACATAATAAAAGTGGTGCTTTTAAAAAAACATTTTCAGGCCCAGACATCTGCAGGAGTATGTGAGGAAAGAATTCCACTGGAGTATAATTAGCAATACTCATTTGATGAAACTGTAACGCACCCCACTCCCTACAGTAAATACTAACATTCAAAACAGGCTTGAAATTCCTGTTGCATCAGTAAATATATTTTTAAAAATATTACAAACATGCATATGATGCCCAGAAAGATGGAAAAAATTGAGACTGTAACTGCACATTTATGTACTCCCAGCTTTTCTAACTTATAACCACTTAAGAATCACAATATTTAAAGAAAGTATTTTAAAATAATATATGACTCACTGGTAAGTGGTTTTCTACTCAAGTAAATATGAAAATTTTCATTTTAATGTCACACTGAATTTCAGTACTTTTCAATCCAAGAAAAAAAATAATCAACTGAGACACAGTCATGAGTTCAGGATTATATATATTACAATTTGCCTTGTTATAATACATTTGTGGCTTTATGATAAAAATAACTCAGGGACATATGGAATTCAAGCTAATTCGCGTAACTGTCACATGAAAAAAGCATTGAAAGCATTTCTCAAATGTTTTTTCATTTAATTCCAGAATCTCAAAACTGCATTAGACCTTGGCCTTGTTTAAAAAAGTTTAGTTAAACACTTAAGCTAGCTAAGTAACCTTCTTGAAAGCTTTAAACACAATCGATATAGAAAATGCTTTCCCTCCAGGGTTCAGAAAAGGTAGACAATTTCTTTAGCAGCATATATGGCTAAATCCATCAACTACCTTAAATGAGAATGTCCATTATTGACCCCATTAAAAAGAACTGGACAGATATCAAAAATTACACACTTCATAAACCAAAAGACAACAATTTTTAGGGTTATGGTAAGTAAAATATTTTTGAAACACTTCAAAAACTTTTAACATTAAACTAGAGGAATCATCTCTTCATTGTTAAGAAAGGCATGACAGAAAGTGAAAGACATTTAAACTAAAATGATTTTCAATCCTCTTTGAACAAAAGAAATGAAAAATAATGGTTGATTAGCTAAGCTTTGTGTTCTAACCAAACTAATTACAGTGATTTTTAAATGGCAACAGCCCATCTGACTGGGTAGCTGGACAGTTCTGAATACATTTGCAATGATTTTTTTAAAAATGCAAAGACACTAAAAGGATCCGATCATGCAATGTTCATCTTATGCGCTCTGCATCTCCTTGCCGATCTTGTAGCTAAGAATCTTGCTCCAGTCGACCTTAGTGCGCGTCACTGGCAGCTGCCGGCGTAAGGCTTTGAAAGTGGTGTCCGACATCGTCTGGTAGTTTTCACTGATGGCGGTCTGGGGGGGGCAGCAGTTAAAAGTTGAAAGAAGTAAAAGAACAACGATTTCTACAACACACAGATGATTTATGAAAAATATATATTTAAGCCTGTTTCACTGCTTTTAAAAGTCAAATAAAACCTAAATATGGTTTTAAAAGTTGTTTAAAAGCAGCTAAAGGAAAAACCTTATGATCATTTTGAATAATTCAATTCAAGAAAATGAAATTGTAAGTAAGAGTTAACATGTATGCACCCTCATTTTGGATTTATTATTATTCACTCAGAATAATTTCATAAATTACTGTTTGTAAGGAGTGAAAACTCATTCAATCCGCAAACTAAAAGCTTATGTTCAGAAGTCTAGTTTAGAAACTGATTGGTAATATAAAAAGCAGAGTACAAAATAAAATATGATGATCTAAACAGATTACATATAATCCAAATGCTTTGAGAAATACAAATATTAAAATTTCTGATCAGAAACAGAATAACCATTTAAAATCTTGGCATATTTTGACCAACACTCAAATATAGAGTTTTGTCTATATTTATAGTTTTGTCTATGACTTATATAACTATAGTTTATACAGAATTTTGTCTATACTTTCAAAAGTCTGCCCTTGGACTAAAAACAAACAAGCGCAAACACACACACACACACACACACACACACACACACACAGAAGTACTATATCTCATTAGAGTGAAACAATGAAAAAAATTCAGGTTTATGACTGGAATGAAAATTTCAGTGTCATTATTTATAAGCAAATATATATAAAAGAATTTTAAAAATCATACCTGATATTCATTTTCTGCAGCTTCTACAATCTTTATAAATTCTTTTGCTGTTTGCACCTCATTCTGAATAAAAAACAAAATAAAAAAACCAATAAAATATTAATTTAAAACTATACCACTATTATTTTAAAATAGGTATGCCAATATATGTATGGTTAATAATTTGTATAATTTAACATATAACAGACATAAATTATAATAAATAAAGGGAAAATACTGTAAGAGAAATATTCTAAGTCCAAGGGGATCTAGGCAAAAATATTTTAAGTCTATAGAATGAGGCTGGTCTCAGTGGTTCACTGGTTAATGAAAGGAAAATTTTAATAATACACAATGCTGAAAAATGCAATTATAACACTTGACATATTCTAATAGGCAATCTTTATAGGTAATAATTTAGTCATAGATTTGTAATTAATGACATCTAAATATTGTTAAATTTATTTATTTAACAATATTTGCTGCCATAATAATACATTATAAAAATATTACCAAGTAGGAAAAGCATATTTTAAAGTTTAAGGTGAATTTACTGCAGTGTTTAAGTATTTCCTGAAAATTAAAAAGAATCTTCTAACATATGGGTTTTCTTTTGCTAATAGTAAATTTAATGGAAATCTAGACTTTTGTAGTAGAAGACAGTGTTAATATAAAATTCTCAAATACTATTTTATGTATTATTATTTATAGTTGACCCCTGAACATGGGTTTGAAATTGTGTGGATCTACTTGCATTGGGATTTTTTTCAATAAATAACACACAATATCGTGATATTAATGTTTTCTCTAGTTTACTGTAAAATACAGTATGTAATAAATATAACATACAAAATATGTGTTAATTATTTATGTTATTGGTAAGGCTTCTGGTCCACAGCAGGCTATTAGTAGTTAAGTTTTGGGGGAGTAAAAAGTTACATGCAGATTTCAATTGTGAAGAAGTTCAGCACCCCTAATCTCCACATTGTTGAAGAGTCAACTATATATTGGGTTGACAAAAAAGTTCATTTGGTTTTTTTCTGTAAGATGGCTCTAGTATACTCAGATATCTTTAACTTCATTCGAAACAATTTTGTTAGATTATATTGTGACTGCTGTCGTATCAGGGTGCTTTTTAAAAAAAGGTATCAAAATTGGTGAAATTGCCATTTTAGCACTGAAGATGGAAGAAAATATACAACCTTTTTGGCATATCATGCTTTATTACTTCAAGAAAGGTAAAAACACAAATGAAATACAAAAAAAGATTTGTGCAGTATATGGAGAAGGTGCTGTGATTGATCGAAATGTGTCAAAAGTGGTCTGTGAAGTTTTATGCTAGAGATTTCTCGCTGCATGATGCTCCATGGTCAGGCAGACCAGTTGAAGTTGATAGTGATCAAATCGAGGCATTAATTGAGAACAATCAATGTTACATCATGTGGGAGATAGCCAACATGCTCAAAATACCCAAATCAATAAAGTTATTGGCAAAAGATGAAAAATGCATCTTTTATTTTAAGAAAAAAACCTAAATGGACATTTTGGCCAACCCAACATATTTACACATATATATTTATATATCTATAATGGGTGCATTTTTCTCTGTCTGAAAACAATAAAACCACCATGAAAACTCTGTATGAGAAAGTGAAAAACTACATTCCTAAAAAACTCAGCACAAACTGACACATTACTTTACTATAATAACTACCTCTCACAAATCCAGTCTATAAATGTAGACAAATGTCTCTTAGGAAGAATCTCTGCCCAATGTCAAGCTCCACAAAGAAGGTAATAACCAAGTATCTTATTAAGCAAACAATATTGTATGTATACTCATGATATAGAACTATACTGAATACAATGTCTCATGGAAAAACAGACATTTTAAGTTGCTTTTATTGGCAAATTTTGCAAAAAGAGTACCACTTAGCAAAAAAAAAGCTGAAATCACCTAACTACTAATGAAAACTTAAAAAAAAAAAAAAACAAAAAAAACCCCACCAGCTTTCTTCTTTTCTCAGGTAGCATTTGGCTTAACACATTCAGATATTTTTCTTAATGTTAAATGCATTCTTAAATTAAAAATAAAGTTTTCCTTGGTATTTGTAAAACAGCTAATTTTGTGTATCAGAAGTTGATGTTTAAATTATACTGAACGGTACTTTCAGGTACACAACACAGATATTCATGGGCAAATGTCACATTAACGTTGTATTAACATCCTTGAGGCAAAGCAATTCTACCACGAAATAGCTACACATGCAATGGGAAAAATGTGTGACAAACTCTGCAGGAAAATAAAGTTTCTTGAATTTAAAAACTGAACTTTAGAAAAACTTCATTAAATCACAATCTCAATGAGGAGGGGAAGCAAGCAATACAAACATAAGGGTTAAGTAGAGGATCAGAGATGTAAATTTAAGAGCTAAAGCTGTAACATTCTTAGAAAGCAGTCAAGGTAAATCCTCATGACCATGGTTAGGCAAAGGCTTCTATTAATATACCAAAACATAAATAACAAAGGAAAAAAACAAACCAAAACTGAAAATCTTTTGTTCTGCAAACGACACTAGTAAGAAAGTGAAAAGACATACAGAATGGGAGATAGTATTTGCAAATCATTTTTCTGATACAGGATTTGTATTCAAAACATAAGCAACAGCCACAACTCAACAATAAAAACACAAATTACCAATCAAGAAATATGCAAAGGATCTGAATAGAAATTCTCAATACGTAAGTGACCCATAAATACATAAGAAGATGCTCATTATCATTACCTGTCAGGAGTATGTAAATAAAAACCACAATGAGATATCATTTCATACCAACTAGGATGGCTATAACCAAAAAGACAGACATAAATTTTGGTGAGGATGTGGAAAACTAGAACCCTCGTTTATAACTGATGGCAATATAAATGGTGCAGCCACTTTGGAAACACTGTTTGGCAGTTTTTCAAAAGGTTAAATGTAGAACTACCACGTGACCAGCAATTCCACCGCCACATACATACGAGAGAGAAATTACAACAAATGCTAGCACAAAAAGTAGTACATGAAAGTTCATAGCAGCAAAAAGTAGAAAATAACCCAAATGTTCAGCAACTAATAAATGGCTAAATAAAATGTGGTGTACGGAATATTACTTGGCAAGAAAAAAGTGTGGAATACTGATATATGCTCCAACATGGATGAACCCTGAAAACATTAAACTAAGTAAAAACAGCCAGTCACAAAAGACCATGTATTATAGGGTCCATCTGAAAGGCCAACAGGCAAATCCACAGTCAGAAAACCCATCTGTGGTTGCTCAGGCCCGAGAGTGGTTTGGGGAGTGGGAAATGAAAGCAACTGATGATGAGTGCTGGATTTTTAGAGGACAAAAATGCTCTAGATTAGACTGTGTTGATTGCTGTACAATCCTCTTAATATACCAAAAACACTGCATTTTACATTTTAACTGGGTGAATTGAATGGTATGTGAGTTATATCTCAATAAAGTTGTTAAAAAAAGTTAGGTATCAATTTCCATTACTTATCCATCTTTAATCTATTTGAAAATAATCTAAAGCAGAAATATTACTTAAAATGTTACTTCCAAAACTGTTCTGGTTTTATAGAAGTACTGGGTTGTTTGAGTTTTATTTTACAATTAATTACTTACAGATACTGTTAGGGAATCTTGTATATCTTTATGACTCACTAGTTGAACATTACCATCTTCATAATAATGAACCTATTAAAAAAGAAATTACAGAAACCATATTATAGGCAAGAACCATCAAGATCCACATGACCTCAACAATATCAATTGTAGATGATTATCCATTTCAGCTCTAACCTAGATTTCTTTGATAAGCTCCTGACCTTTCAAACCTCAGCAAGACTTCCTGTCCTCAGTCTAATGAGAAGACTAGTTAGCAGTTCCAGCAATTTCTCAGGCAAGCCCTCTGTTGACCTAACTGCTGGACATTTTTATCTCGGATATTCTGCTAGTACCTAAACTCAAGATTTCCAAAACCGAGCTCACAATACTCCCTCCTAAACACTGCTCCTCTTTTGTGTACTTCTACCAACAATGCAACTTCTCAAATTCAAAGACATGAATTTATTCACTCAACATTAATTGAGTGATTACTATATATGCCTCCTATTAAGAAGTTCAAGGGACACACAGCTTTTATTTATTTATTTAGAGTGGCTATAATTTTTTTTTAAAAGACTTTATTTTTAGAGGGAGGGAGAAAGAGAGGGAGAGAAATATCAATGTGTGGTTGCCTCTTGCATGGTCCCTACTGGGACCTGGCCCACAACCCAGGAATGTGCCATGACTGGGAATCTAACCAGTGACCCTTTGGTTCACAGTTCACAGGCTGGTGCTCAGTCCACTGAGCCATGGCCAGACAGGGTGGGATACATAGCTTTCAAAAGGATAGTTCCTAAACTCATTTCAATACAACATAAAAAAATATACACAGTACATTAGTAATACTCCAGACTCTCTCTCGGCATTAAAAAAGGACTTCAGAGAAGAGGCAACAAAGCACTCAGATTTAGCAAAATGACTGGCTAATAATCAGGGAAGATAAGGAAACTGGACTTAAGAGAACAGCATACTTGAGAAAGGCTTGGAGATACTAGTGGATGGAATGTGTGAGGTCAGCGGGGGAGAAGAGTGGATAGAGAAATATAAATAGGTAAGGCCCTGGCTGGTGTAGCTCAGTGGACTGAGCGCGGGCTGGGAACCAAATGGTCCCGGTTCGCCAGTTGGGGCACATGCCTAGGTTGCAGGCCAGGTCTCCGTGAGGGCCATGTGAGAGGCAACCATACATTGCTGTCTCTCTCCCTCTCTGTCTCCCTCCTTTCCCCTCTCTCTAAAAATAAATAAAAATAAAATCTTAAAAAAAATAAATAAATAAAAAATATATATATAGGTAAGGAACAAGTTAACGTTGGTCTGAATGCCACTTAAATATGCCTGGACTATGTAGTAGGTGAGAGTGTACTGATAAAACGGTAGCAAACAGGTAAGTAACATCCAGATTTAAATTTAAAAAATCATCTTTCTTGATGGCAGTGTGGGGAAAACATGGATTAGGGAATGGCAGAAAGTCCAGCAATTCAAAACAAAATAAAGTAATGATACGGCAGGCATGATGCTAAGTGCTGAAGACAGAACCGTGAACCAGACAATCCTGGCTCTCAACAAGCTTTGGTCAGACAGGGGCAGGACCTGGCAAATTACTCAGCTAAGAGCTGCTGAGGCCTAACCGAAGATGTCAGCAAAAACGGCTACCACTCACTAAACACTTTGTGTCTGCCTCTGTTGTAACCATTTCATCCATATAAACTAATCTTTAAATAGTCGCATGAGATTTTTTTTAAGCTAATGAGGACAAAAACGAAAAGTTTAAATGACTTTCTAATATCATACAACTAATAACTGGCAGAGCTGGGATTCAAACTCAGGCAGTCTGATTTCAAAATCCATGCTCTTCATGTCATTTCTCTAGATCCCAAGGCAGCGGTGTTAAACTCATTTTCACTGGGGGCCACATCAGCCTCGCGGTTGCCTTCAAAGGCCAAAGGGCTGAATGTAATTTTAGGACTGTATAAATGTTACTGCTCCTTAACTAGGGGCAAGGAGCTCAGTGGTGCCGCCAGGTAGAAACAAGGTGGCAGGCTGGATAAAACAAGGTGGAGGGCCGGATTTGGTCTGAGGGTCCTGTGTTTGCCACCTGTGCCCTAAGGGATGGTCACCAAAACATAAAAGTATTAGGATGTAAGACTAGGAATTAGAAATGTATACTGGAGCTAGATGATAAAGCAGCAGCATCTAATTCATCTTCATTCCTTTATGGCTCTTGGCACAGTACTTTTCCTGACAGCTGATCAACAAATGTATTGAATAAATGCGTGAATCAAGATAGAAAAAGGTTAGTATTTTCCTTTAACTTATTTAGTAGTGTCTATATTGAAATACTTGGTCTTAGTTATCAAATATTCTTCTTTATAAACGTGAGCTTACATTAAAAGTCAAAGATTTCAGTTCTAATGGGTTTCATATAAGAAGCCAAATATAAGTATAGAAAATACTTATATATGTATTGTGTACATACTTTAATATACACATATAATGCATATACTGATAGATCTAAACATGCATATATTAATATTATACTTCACCCTACTCCATTCAAGGTAACAAGATGCTTATATGAACAAATTATATAAAGAGCAGACCAAATAATAGCACCTAATTTTAGTTGTGTTTTTGGAATCTGTTGGCTGTCCTTGCAGATTTTTGATGAATATAGAGAATGAACTACAAGGTTATTAAAAAGATGAAATCAGCACTACTTGTTTTCCCATTACCTCAACATGAAGATCTGAAAAAAAGAAATGGTTATTATGTATCATGAAAATGTAAACTTATGAATTAGTTGTTTTTATATTCAGAATCATTAAGAGATCAATAAACAAATTCTTTTTATTTCATACCTGAATCTTCAAAATGCCAACCACCTGAGCAGTTGAAGGAGTGATTGTAAACTTCCACTCTGACCTCCAGCGCCCATTCCTTAAAAATAAAAACAGCAGCTGTAAATAGGTAGGGAAAATAATTTGAATAAATTTTAAGTTCCAGATTTAAATTTAATGTTACAGTGTGAGAGAATGTCAGGGATGGATGGTGGACATTCATTATACTAAAATATGTGATACTTCTGGAGAAAAAATTTAAGCTACTTCAATTGACTCACTTATGTTTTAATTAAGAATAAAATGAATAAATGTTCAGAGTATCAAGGGCTTTTGCAAATACAGTCAGCACAGTTCAACATTCAAACTTGTAGTACTGAGCAATACAAAGTACCAAATAATTCAAAAAGATGGATAGTACAACAACATTCTTAAGAAGGTTTTGAAATTTGGAAAGAAGAACTATAAGGAATTATAAGCATCAGATTCCACCCTCCGCCCGACCTCTCCTCCCTGCCTTTTCCAATGTTAGGTTTAAAGTTTTCACATAAAAGCCACATCCTCCTTCTACTTCTTGAAATGATTTTTAGTATACAAATTAATAGATATTCATTATGGTAGGAAATGGTGGTGTTACAAACAAGCAACAGGTATGTTAGTCATCTTATCTCCCACATATTGAATTTTACCCTCTTTTTCTTAATGGCCTTTTCATAACAACTCTTACTTTTGACCTCTACTTGTTCTCTGCATGCTAAAGATATTCTGATATGCAAATCTGTAACTCAATTTTTTTTTGAACAATATACATTCCTAAAATTATCACAGGGCTAATAGAGCACTATACTGGTTTTGGTGTAAAATTATTTATGGGTTCTTTTCAATATTCTTGCAGTCTAACCAATTGTGAAAATCTGTAGAATGATACTCTCATACCCAAAGTTAACACTTAACATTTGAAAAGTGCTATTATTAGAACAATGTATATGTTGTACAAAATAAAAGAACTGTGTAATATATCTTGACTTTTAGTGACTCATCCAAAATTACCCACAGAAGCTCAGTTGGAACCTAGGTCTCTTCACTTTACTTCATGATTCCAAAAGAAGTTATTCCTTTTATTTAGGTATTAGTATCAAGCACTAGCGAGTTCTAGGCATATACATTTCTGATTTATTATGATAATATGCATATATCACTGATTGTGAAAAGAAATAAATTTCAAATCAAGCAATGGGACCAATTTGAGAACTATTTCATTTTTTAAAATTTAATTAATTAATTAATTAATTATCCTTGCTTGAGGCCATGCTAATTGACTTCAGAGAGGGGCGGAAGGAGGAAGAGGGAGAGAAACATCATTGGGTTGTCTCTCGCATGTGCCCCCACCAGGGATTGAACCACAACTTAAGCATGCGGCCTGAATGGAATAGAACTCACAACCTTTCAGTTTATGGGACGATGCTCCAACCAACTGAGCCACACTGGCCAAGACTGAGAACTATTTCAAAGGACGTGACAGAGACATTATTATATAGCAATGGTAAATGATGGGAATGAGAAGTTTAGATAGTAAGTACCCTTTCACCAATATTGTAAGCAGTCAAGATGTCCTAGCCTTTCATTATATTCTTCCCTTCCCTTCTATTAATGCTGTAATTACAAATGTCTTCATTCTAAAAACCTTTATTAAGTCTCCAATACTGCTAGACATTAGGGAAACAGTAGTGACCAAAAAGAGACGGTCCCTAGTGAAATCTATAGAACATCCACGACTAGTTTTTTCTGATTTTTGTTCTCTCTCTACTTTTGGTGAATTAAAGTGCATTTCTATGTACCAAAATATTTAGATTTTGTTATTTTACTGAGATCACTGTGATATGTATGCTTAGCACTTTGGAATATCATAAATTTTCTTTTTTCCATAAAGTGGAAATTATTTTTAACTTCAATTATCTTTAACCTCAATTTCATAGTGGTAGTTTAGGAAAAAAAAAATTCAGATATGCAAAGTGAAATAATGAGAACAGAAAACTCAAGAAAAGATACTATCTTCATTTTACATATGCTAAAGCTCAAATAAATTATATTTTAAATACACATTGTTTGCGGGTAGTTTTTATCGCACACAAACAGGTGGCGCAGGCCATTTAGAGACCCAAATTTTGTCCTTTGGAATTCGTATATCTGCATGTTAGTATCCCTTTAGAGCAATAAAAAAGTATAAAAATAAACGTATTTATACGTTACCTACATTCTACCGCCAGTCTATAAAAAACGTATTAATACATGTCCCGCACTCTACTACCAGTCAACGTAAAACATATAAATACGTTTCCCGCATACAATGTGTTTTAATCACCATATCCTGCCACGTATAATGCACACTCTTTGCCCAAATTTTTAAATAAGGATACACATTATACATGGGTAGAACTAATTCTGGATTTATATAAATGTTTTTAATTCTTTTATTTATGCTTATGCATTAAAAGCATTAACTCTAGGAAGCAATAATGATATCAATATGCAAAATAATACACTAGAATACGATAATCAGTTTTGTTTCTAAATACAAATAAATAAAAAGTTGAATTAAAAAATTAGAACGAAAGATTTTTTTCCTGAAAGTTTGGGCCAAAACCATGGGTACATTATACAAGGGAGTGCATTACACATGGCAAAATACTGTAGTCAATTTACTATAATATCTCCAGTATACTTCAAGGTAAAACTTAGTAACAAGAATTTTTCCCTTAAGTAGTTTGATTTCAACAAGATTGATTTTATTATACATATCCTGGCACAAAGAGCATAAATTAATAATGATTTTGTACAAATTTATTTCTTTAGGATACTGGTAGATTAATGGTATAAATTTTTAAGCCTAAAATGGAGAAACCACCTTTCCATTAAGTCAATAAAAGTAACTTTGTACACCAGAATCTTTAAGTGACTGTAGCGGGTCATTAACACCTATGTTTACATATGAAATTGATTTTCCCTCAGTGACACTGTATCTGCATTCTTCCAAATGGTCCTGTTTAACCTTGTAATCTTGCATTTATTTCTAAGATGGTTAAGTAATGGACCAAGCTTGGGCCACAGACCAAAGTGGTCCACAGGGGTTACTGATACCTCAGGAGCACTACCAACCAACCTGGCTAGCAAGTCAAAGACTAATATACTTAAAAGCTAAACATTATGACAATACTTACTCCAATAACCATAGTACGTATTAACTAAAAAGAGGTATATAAAGGTAAGGATTTCATTTAACTCTGAACTTATGAAGTCTTGGAGAGCCTCAGAATTTTTTAAGAGAAGACACCTCAGAAATAGTCTTGTCTAAAAATAAAAAGGCCTAACAACTTGTCAAAGACCAAACATTAACAGGGCAAGTCAGTGCTTTGTGGGACTAGACTTTTATGAGGAATAATCAATTCATTTGTACACAACCTGTAAGGCATGATTGTAATACGCCTCACTGCATAATAAAATATGTCATTGCTCCCTCACGTTGGCCAACCAGGCACAAGGCAATCCACATGAGAATTATCTAATTCAGAGGCCCTCATGTTCACAAAAAGAATCGTAAATCTTCACTCTTTAATTACCTCTGTTCTCCTCCCTCATGGAAGTCTCATTCAGAAACAACCCCTCCTCAGGATGCGCATACGGGCCTCCCACTGGTCTGTCTGCAGCACACATGTTCCCTGAGGATGCTGCTGCTTGCTAGTCTCTAAAAACACCCAACACTCTTCCCAGGCTCTTTTCATTGAGTGTCGATGGATTTACTGCTACCTTTAAATAAATAGGCTGATTATAGAGCAGACACTGTTCTTGTATCAAAAGGCTGCAGTTCCCCCCACCTGCATTTTATTTTGTATGGATTTCAGGTGTACAGCTTAGCGGTTAAACAATCACATACTTTATATACAGTGTTCCCCTTGATATTTCCAGTGCCCCAATGGCATCATGTATAGTTATTGCAATATTATTGACTATATCCCCTATGCTTTACTTACATCCCCATGTCTACTCTGTAACTACAAATCTGTACTTCCTAATCCCTTCACCTCTTTCACCCAGTCCCCCAACACCCTTCCATTCTGGCAACCACCAGTTAGCGTTCTGTGTCTATGAGTCTGTTTCAGTTCTGTTTGTTCCATTTTTTTTCTTTAGATTTCACAAATAAGTGAAATTATATGGTACGAGGGGAGGGAGACCCAAACAAATCCTGGAATTTATTTATAAAATATTATGCATTTATCCTTGTTTAAACTTCAGTCACACCTTCAAGGTACTCTCCATTTGATGCAATACACCTATTGAGACTTTTTTCCCACTGCTCAGAACAGGTTTTGAACTCATCGAGTTTGATGCCTGTTAGTGTCTCTGCTGTTGTTTGTTTCCGCTCTTCCACACTGGCAAAACAGTTCCCTTTGAGGACTTTTTTTCATCGGGGAGACAAAACACAGCTGCTCAGAGCAAGACTGAGTAAATAGGGAGAATGAGGTAAGGGGGTTATCATGCTGTTTTTGGTCAAAAACCACTGAACACACAGCGCAGCATGGACAGGTGCACTCATAAATCACCCATCGTGAAATGGGCAAATGTGTTCAGAGTCTTCAAAAAAACCTCATTGAAGCCTAATACAGCCTCTCACAACCCCGGCCGGTACACGGATACTGGTGGGTCCCTGTACAAGGGGCCTGCACTCCGGAAGACAGTTTCTGGTTTTTGGGGGACCTCCTCATACTTGTCTTTCCCTAATTGCGCTGAGTATAAGACCCTTTTGGTCTACCCATGCTGTCACAAATGGTAACATTTCATTGTTTTTTTATGGCCAAGTAGTGTTCCATTATACATATGTACCACAGCTTTTTTATCCACTTGTCTACTGATGAGCACTTTGGGGATTTCTATATCTTGGCTATTGTAAATAACTCTACAATGAACAAAGAGGTGCATATATTTTTTTTCAAATCAGTGTTTTGGATTTCTTCAGTACCCAGAAGTGAAATCTCTAGATCATAAAAAGGCTGAAGTTTTATACTATGTTTAGATTGCTCTTAGACAATCACATACAAACAAGGAATAGGGCAAGAATCTTTTACAAAAATATAAACCATGTCAAAAGTCCCCAATACACAAAAATTTTAACTTACCAAAAATTTTTTGCTTGGAACTGATGGCTTTCTATGCATGCAATAATGGTTTGCTGTCCATCTATTTTTTTACCATATACCTTAACAGCAAAGAAAACAAACATAAGAGTGAATTTAGGGCCACAGAAAGTCCAACTTTAAACACGCACAAAATAATGAAAATTATAAACACTTCAGCAGGAACATATAATACTCAAATATTACACTTAATCACAGATTCTTAGTTGATCATAAAAGAACTCACAATAAATAAAATACAATTTACTGAGTAAAAGTGACTGTACTCTAAAGTAGTCATAAATGTGTAGACATAGCATACTTCTCATTCCAAACACAAGTATAAATACATAGACACCAATCCAGTTGTTTCCACACAAATAAAAACTGAACCTAGATTGTGATTATCTTTGTTTATTTCACACAATCTTAGGAAATGCAATTTCTCTGGTCATTTAAAAAAGCATCTGGATAAAGTTAATTATAACTAAGAAAGGCTGTTAAGAAAATGCCTATGATGCTATGATGTTATTTTATCTCTTGCCTACTGCTTTAAAAGTAATGATTAAACTGTGCCTTTCAATCCCCCAGCAATAGATAAGGACACTCTAACTCAACCTAATCACCATATTTTTTGAGTTATTCT
This sequence comes from Micronycteris hirsuta, assembly GCA_004026765.1. Classification (NCBI taxonomy): domain Eukaryota; kingdom Metazoa; phylum Chordata; class Mammalia; order Chiroptera; family Phyllostomidae; genus Micronycteris; species Micronycteris hirsuta. Next base: position 20,325 of record PVJI01016131.1, read on the forward strand.
TCCAAAATAATCCTAATCAACAAGGTTATAATTCAAAGAACTTACAAGGTATTTTAGGTTATGCTGCTCTATTTCTCAAATAATTATTGAGTACCAGATACTTGAGTACTTAAGAATTTTTGTCTTAACCAGGAAACTTCTGAGTAAAATAGAGTTCTGTTGGTAATATTAATAATTATGTTGGGACAGCAGGTATAAATGGTCACCTTAGGTTGGAGGTGGGCAGAGGCCAGGTCCATAGGGCCTTGAAGGCCATGTTCAGAAGCCTGGTTTCTATACTAAATGCGATGGGGTATCTATCAGTGAAAGGTTTTAAGCAGGGGAATGTCAGGATCTGAGTGGCATTTCATAGGATTACTCTGGCTATGGAGACCACAGAAGCACAGACAAACTGGGGGGAACTAAAAAGCCTATCTGAGTGCAAACAATCTTCTGAAAGAAAAAAGAAAGCCCTAGTTTCTACCATATTTCATCTTGGGAAAAAAAAAAGCTTAAACCTATGAAAGAACATGAAAGAAATTAGAAATTTTATTATAAAACACATGAGGACATGTTTTCAAATAGCTTTATTTGTTCTAAGGTTTTATAATTTAATAAAAAGTTTGATTTAAATTTATTGAAATGAGTCATAAACATGAGACTAAAGAATCATTAATAATCATGCTCCTCAATATGAGAATCCCTACGTGAATTTAATTCAAGGTACAAAAATGTTCCATTTGGGGCTATCATAATATATTTATTTACTATTTAGAATTTCTTGAAAAAATAGTAAACATTCTTAAAACTATTTACTGCAAGACAAAAAAGAATGGCAAGTTATAAAACGTCGGTTCTGCAAGTTACTGTCAATTTCACATCAGAAAAACACCGCAGTATTTACAAAAGGTGAAGAAGAAGGTACACACTGACGACTTACAGTGCAGACCCCGTTTGGATAATGTTCTTTTACGTAAGCTCGTAGGGCAGTTTCTACGGAAGTTCTCCACGATTCAATTGCATTCTCTGCTTCATATGGTCTTGGATCAGTTGCTTCCTTTCGTAAGTGATCAAATTTGAAACAGATTCTGTTTTTTGGATCCAAAAACTTTCCGTTTCCCACGTCACCATGTTCTGTTATCAATACCTTCGATTGTTTTTGGAAAGAAGTATTTAAAATAGCATTTAAGTACTGATATATATTAATATACATCCTTAAATTTTCTACTTAAAACGAAAAAATTAGCCTACTTCAAACAATTGGTTGAACTTACGGCATCACCGTAATAGTTCAAATGAGTAAACTATAGGGACAATGAGGCCCCTTCCATTCAGCTTGACCAGTGGATCTGATCTCTCAAGTAACTTCCAGCTCCCAGTGGAAAAAATATCTCTAATACCTTGTTGGAGTCAGTTTTTTTTTGAGAACCACAAACAGCTCACTATTTCTGTTATTAATATGCTGCTCCACAAACCTAAGGAACTAATAATAATAACTACCTTCAACGCGGACATTTCCAGCGAAACTCCTCTTCAGTGAGTCCTACGCTGCTGCTGGGGCCACGGCCTCTCCACTGTGAGGTGCCTCCCTCCAGTATTCATAAGCCAATCACTGGGTTATTTTCAATGACTTCCCAATTTTTGGAAATGTAATTTGTTCACTTAAGTACATTTATATTACACATGCATTAATTCAACATTTTGTGCTTTTAAAATTACCCTTTTCCTTCCCTTGTAACTCTCCCAATTTCTGACTTCTCTATGACAGAACTTCCCCATTCTCTGATGTAAATCATAAAAATAAAGAATGTATCTTTTTAAGTTTCTTTCAGTCAATAATCCTACAAATATTCTTTAATATTTTTCTCCTGTTTATTTTTTTCTTGTTAATTTAAGGAGTGCTTTGTTTAAAGTATTTAATTCTACAGTTAAAATAATTATTATTAGCAAAATATACATTTTTTACAGTTTCTGGGTTTCCAGTCTTATTTAAGATAGGAATATCTTGTACATGTTTTTATTTATTATTATTATTTTTAGAGAGAGAGGAGAAGGGAGGGAGAAAGAGCAATGTATGGTTGCCTCTCACGTGGCCCTCACTGGGGACCTGGCCCACAACCCAGGCATGTGCCCCAACTGGGAATCGAACCAGGACCCTCTGATTCCCAGCCCACGCTCAATCCACTGAGCTACACCAGATGGGCTATTTATTTTTTAAAAAAACATTTTATTTATTTTTTAGGGAGGGAGGAAGAGAGGGACAAGAAAGGGAGAGGAGCAGTGATGTGTGAAAGAGACACTGACTAGCTGGCTGCCTCGCACACCCCACTAGGGTCCTGGCCCGCCACTTAGGCATGTGCCTGGCTGGGGAATCGAACCCAGCAAACTTTTGGTTCACAGGCCAATGCTCAACACAGTGAGCCATACCAGCCAGGGCTGTTTTTAAAATTTTGGTCAATTCTATAAATTTTTAATCCAACTGAAATTTATTTCTCTATATTGCATGAGACAGTGGTTCACAACTTAACTTTTTCTTGACAGAAACCAGTTGTACCAGTATCTTTTATTAGCTGTGGCCAGGTAGCTCAAGTGGTTGGTTAGAGCATCATCCTGATATGCCGAAGTGGCGGTTTCAATCTCTGGTCAGGGCATGTACAAGAATTAATCAATGAATGCATAAATCAGTGGAAGAACAGATCGATGTTTCTCTCTCTCTCTAAAAATCAATTAAAAAATTAAAAAACATCTCTTATTATATGTCTGTTTAAATTATAAGCTTGTCATGCATAAAAATTTTCATGTATTTTGGGACTAAATATGCTGCTCTGATTTGTCTACTCTATATCATACCACCCTTATTTAAGTATGCAAGGTCTGTCCAGAAGGTATCCAGCCATATAATATGAAAAATAGAGACATTTACTGAAGATATAAGAAACAAAAAAACACTATACAGATGACAATGATGCCTCAGTCACCTTCTAAGTGAACACCACGGGACTCACACAGTCTCCCAGTCACCACTGGCTGCCTCATTGTATTTTCCAGAATCTCACCGATGGTTTGAAATCTCTTTAATTTCAAAGGTGATTTTAGTTTTGGGAAAAGCCAGAAAGGGGGGCTGAGTCATGTGGGTGATTTGATGTTTTGCCAAAGAACTCTGCAGGAGACGTGATGCATGAAAAGGGGCGTTGTTGTGATGAAGCTGCCAATCAATCACCAGCTGCCCATAGCTGTGGCCTTCTGAATCATTCAGGTAGTTTCCATGGAGGAATGTTCAAGCTTAATGCAAAATCTGATGAGTACTTGTTGCTCTACTCACTCAGTTATTTTGAATGTGATGGCCCCTCAATACACATGCTCATTCAACAGCACCTACTGCCCCCACTGACTAGTACAGTGAAGTCATCGTTGTTCACGCATGCAGATTCCAGTCCACTCTCCTTGGCTGCAAGGTTACACTGATATCACGCAAACCGTTCTCATTATTATTAACAATGGCTGGACTTTTTCCACACAGACCTCATACATTGGTTGTAAAGGATCTTGTGCTATCTAGAAAGGCAATTCTCTTCCACTATTCTTATTGTTCTTCTTCTATTTTTTCTTGTTTTTTTATTAAAGCATTTATTTTTTCAGGTAAACCTTGTAAAAATTCTGATCGATGGGGGAAAAAAAACTATCAAGACTATAATCAAACTGCATTAAATTCATATTTTAATTTTTTTTAAAGATTTTATTTATTTATTTTCAGAGAGAGGAGAAGGGAGGGAGAAAGAGCAATGTATGGTTGCCTCTCATATGGCCCTCACTGGGGACCTGGCCCGCAACCCAGGCATGTGCCCCGACTGGGAATCGAACTGGGACCCTCTGGTTCCCAGCCCGTGCTCAATCCACTGAGCTACACCAGCCGGGCTCATATTTTAATTTTTAAATAATTTAACTTTCTATCTCCAAATGAAATCTGGTGAGCCTGTCCACTGTTCAGATCCTATTTTTTGTATTTCAAGAAGACAACTGTGGCAGTGATTTCAACACGCATGTTCTGGAATTTACACGTTTTGAGCACAGCTCTGTGTGATTCCCGTGTGAGCAAGTGTGGATCATGTCTGTGGAATGGGAATTCTCTAATAGGAATCTGGCAAAGATGTATCTTAAAAAATTCTGGCTTGCTGTGCCCTGCATATTACATTAACCTGGTCCTGCCTGCCACCGGACCCGAATTTACATCCTGATGCCCTGCTGTGAGTAATCTTACCCCTGTTCTGCTTAATCCCATGAATACTCAATCCAATGTAAATATGCGCTAATGCCCCTAGTAAAAACCCTGGCTGGGCAAGCTGTGGGGCTTTTCCTGAGATGGGAGGAATCAGCCAAGTGGCCCCGGTCTCTCTTTCCCCGCGTGTCTCGGTATGAGATTCATACACGCATCAGGTAGCGGTCACCCACGGGTATCGGCAGGTACAATTACCCCCACGACAGACAAACATTTTTTCCATAATCCTATTTTGTTCTTGTCAAGATTATTCCTAGGTTAATGTGTAATTTCACCACCATTTAAAATGGAATTAGACCCCCTCCAACCATTTCTAGTTTCAAATACTTGCTACAATAGAAGAAAGCTAAAGAGTTTTGAATACTTAACTTAAATTCATCCATCTCAGGGAATTATTTTAAACCTAGTAGTTTCTGGATGTGTTGTTAATTTTACTAAAGTCTCTGAGTATTTTCAAATATATAAATCATATCATCTATGAATTTTTCTCTTCTAAAGCTTTAAAAGTTCTCATTCTCTTGTTGTATTTGCTACATCTCCACTTATTAGTAATTCTCTATTTTAACTAATATTACTTGTGTTTGCAGTTTATGATATTTACCCTTGGTTTCTGTTAAACAATCTATTATATTCAAGAGATATTTTTATATCCATATTTTACTTAAAGAGTTTTTGTAATGAACTAGCTGCTGGATTTTTCAAATTCCTTTCCGCTGTGTATTGATGTGTCATAAGGTTTTTCTCTTTGATTTGCTGGTCGATAAATAATCACTGGTTGATCTGATCAGTATGTGAACACAGTTCAGAAAGCAAAACTGCTGGCTTTGAGATTATAAATGTGATTGTTAAAAGAACTCCTGTGAGCACAAATTGTTACTTAGGTGTGTGCAGTGACTCTAAGACAGAAGTTTGTTTTGGGAAGGATTTTAGTACCTGTTTGAAGTAAGAACTGGCTCTAGTATATAAAACATTTAAATTAAATTGTTATGTGTGATAATGCACTCTGCAAACAACAGTTCTGGGGAAAAAAACAGGCCCTCCAAGGCAGGGTTCTAACTACACCTGGGAGTTGTAAACTCATGCGGACTCTAGAAATATGTGCCTTCCAAGAGCTGGAAAATTCTGAATAACAACACATAATCAGTGAGTGTGAGAAAAAGTTGAAGTATACAAACTTTACAAAGTTTATGATGTAGTAAAGAGGTTTAGACCCAAAACTGTAAACTAGTGGCCAGCAGGCTAAATTGGGACCACTGAGGAAAAAAAATACCAATACAGAGCCTTTCCTGGAACCACTCTTCCATTACAGTAAGTTCTATTTAGTCACATCATATTACTCTTTTAATAAACAAGGAGGGACCCAAAATAAAAGAATTTATTTATAAAAAATTGTATATTTATTCTTACATGTTTAAACTTCAGTCACGTTCAAAATACTCTCTAGCTGACGCAATACACCTATCAAGACTTTTTTCCCACTGCTCAAAACAGTTTTTGAATTCCTCAATTTTGATGCCTCTTAGTGCTTCTGCTGTTTTCTGTTTCACCTCTTCCACATCAGCAGAATGGTTCCCTTTGACTTTTTTCATCCAGAGAAACAAAAAAGGTCGCTTGGGCAAGATCAGGTGAATAGGGAAGGTGGGACGTGGGGGTCATGCCATTCTGGGCCCAAAACTGACCACTCAGCACAGTGTGGGCAGGTGCACTCGTAAATCACCCATCATGAAATGGGCAAACTTATTGAAAGAGTCTTCAAAAAAATTTTACTGAAGCCAAACACAGCCTCTCGTAACAATACCAGCTGATACACAATACCAGCTGATTCAGATGGGTTCCTAGAACACTCACCTCGTGAGGGAAGCCTACATTACAAGGGGCCTGCCCTCCAGAAGATAATTCAGGTTTTTTTGCAGGGGTTCTCCCTCATTTTCCTGAATTCTATTTGTTAATTTCTATTTAAAAGTTTTAAAATCTATAGCCATATGTAAGATTACCACAGAGTTTGCTTTTTCATTGTTTTAACTTTATTAGATTTAAATATTAAAATTATGCTAGATTTATAAAATTAATCTGGGAGCTATCCAACATTTTAAAAAGATGCATACCTGGACCTAACAAATTTTTTAGTGATATATCTTAAGAAAACAATAGTCAATGTGCCCGTAGGTACAAAGATGTTCAATATAGCTCTGTTTATAACATTAAAAAACAAAATAAAAAATAAAAAACCAAAATCTCATTAGAGAGAAAAAAATAAATTTAGGAGATTAATAAAATGAAACACTGTACAGCTTTTTATATATGTGTGTATACACTCATGCATAGTTCTATACTTAAGCTATATTTTCCTTTCAGTTATGTCTAGCCTCTTTTTCCCCCCTGAAACTACAAAACTACATATTACATAATAAGTAATGCCAAATATAAGCTGTAATATAATTAGGCATTAAGAACTAATCGTTACACTCTCTCACGTTCCACCTACCAGTTCCTTTGGACTCAGTGGTTTATGAACCAACATACTCACTTTTATTGTGTAAGTCAGCAATGTTGTTTTATATAAACTGTTCTTCACATAAGCACAATATTAATTGATACAATTATGGTTCAATTATTAGTAACTCTAAACCAAAAAAATAAAAGGTAAGAATGCTAGTTACCTTTTGTGGCCTTTTTTAGCTTAGCAATTCTAACTTGTACTTCAGAAAAAAAAGATATAATGATTACTAAATGCTAAGTTATTCACATGAAGAACTGTAGAATTCCAGAGCAACCAAATTATATATAAATCTTACTATATGTACTAGATTTTAGATTAATATAGGATTGATTTTTTTCTATAAAAAAACAAGAAAGTAGGTTTAAAACAATTATTTTCTAAAATCTTAGAACATTTTTTTATACCACTTCAAATTCTTACAGGGTAACATTAACCATTAAAATTGAAACAAAGAACAGCCAGATCCTGTGTTCATATGAAACATACCTGATCTTCATAACCTTCAATTTTCACTGGAGTAAACTGGTCCAAGTTGTACTGTGCAAATGCACTAAAAAAGAAAAGAGCAATTACTTAAAAGTACTTACTTAATACCCTTAAAAATCACAAACAACTCCTCTGTCAATAAAAGTCACATACAAGTTAAATAAAAGCGTAAGTCTCCATTACTGATCTTACACTTTTAAAATGGATGAATGATATCCAGCTTTCAATGTTTAGCAAAAGAAAATTAAATTAGTTAATGTAATTAGTCTTTTCATTCAAAACTCTGAAAATATAGGTTAGACTTCTGTAAGATTCATATCCAACTATTCGGACATACATTTAGTATACCACGTACCAGGAAACCAGGTAGGTGCTGTGAGAGCAAATAGTAATCAGACTGATCCTATGATCAAAGAGCTTGTGCAGTTGAATAGAAGAAACAGATAAACATAAATATAGACGAAGTCCTATAGGAAGTACGTAAGAGAATGACCAAAAAGCACCATGGAGAATATATATTAAAAAAAATTACATTCTGCCGAAGGGTAAAGAACAGAATTAGGGGTGATTTCCTAATGGATGTGATACTGAGAAATGGCCCTGAAATACTAGGTAGGCTCTCTGGTCTTGCAGAAATTGGAGAGATGGAGGGAAAAAAGAGTATTTCAATTAGAGGGACCAGGATGAACAAAACACACGAGAAGATAGGTTAGGTCCAACATTACAGAAAGTACCAAGCTCAATGCCTGGCACATCACAGGCGTTGGCTGTATTTATTGAATTGACCTGAAAAGCTTGAATGATGGGATAATTCCTTCATTTGGGAGGCAAAGAGTAGTCACAGAAGTTTTCTGAGAAAGGGCCACGCAGAACTGCATCTAAAGGAGATGAGTCTGGCAGCAGTACGCACGACAAGTCGGGCAGTGAAGCAACTACTGACAGAACTGCCGAGTCTGAACTAGGAAACGGTGACGAGACAAGTTCAAGAAGAAAGCCTTTCTCTGTTCTCACTTGAGTGATAATGTACTACGTAATTATATAGCACATTTGTAGAAAAAACTCTTAGTACAAACAATTATCTAAAAATATATAGAGATCATACTGTGTTTTATTAAATCTATAACCTGAGTTTTTCTTCCACTTAACACAAAAGGTATTCAGAATTTTAAAATTTAGGAATATGTCAAATCTAATCTACTTGGAAGCTTTTCAGATTACTCTGGATGGCAACACAGCCACTGCATTTTCAGGTACTAGCTACGCTAGAAAGGAATGTTTTGTTGACCAAAGCAATATTGATGAGTTAACAGGAGACTAGTAAATGTAAAAATAGCAAAGTAGAATCAAATTACCAGCTGTCAAATTCCTGACACTGCATGTTTAAAAAAAAAGGGGGGTGGCAGTTAAATATAGAAATGCATGAATAGGGATGGAGAATATCTATTCACTTCTGATTTTCTTAATTCATTAAAACTCTAATTTTCCTGGGAACAGCCTCAATACAGCCAGGCACTTACTAACCCTTAAATGAATTTCTCAAAAGTATGTTTAAGATTAAAAAAAAAAAGGACAGTCATGCGCTGTGTAAGGATGTTTCAGTCAATGATGAATTATATATATGATGATAGTCCCATATTATAATGGAGCAGAAAATTTCCTGTCATCTAGTGATGTCTAATGCAATGCAGTGATGCTGCTGTAAACAAACCGACTGTGCTCTAGTCTTATAAAAGCATAACATGTATTTATGTACAGTACATAACACGTTATAATAATAAACGCTACTCATTAATATACTTACTGTACTATACCTTTAATCGTTATTTTAGAGTATACTCTTTCTACCTGTAAAAAAACCCATGTCATGTTATGCCAGCAGCCTTACACATCTGGTTTATCGCATCATTTTCTCTTGTGCTTGATTTAATCTTGTGCTGTTTTATTTAATAACATGCTGTACACTCAGGTATGTGCCTTGGAGCAACAGGCTATGCCACGTAGCCCAGGTGTGTAGTAGGCTATACTATCTAGGCTTGTGTAAGTGCACTTTTGCACAATGATGAAATGGCCTAATGACATATCTCAGAAAATGTCTTTTGCTAAGTGGTGCATGACTGTACTCTAAATCATTTAGAATTTAGTATTAATTTTCCAGCAAAAGACATATTTAAATAATAAATTTGTATAGCAATTTGGTCCAAGGCCTTTTACTACCCATAACAACAAACTCCATTGATCTATAATTTGGGAGTAGGTGAATAACAGGAAATCTGAAAAAGAGACAATGACTATGAAATAGATAACATTTTATCTTAAACATTCAAAGCACGTTAAATAGGTGACAATTAAGCAGGAGATTAAGAAAGGTACTCACTAACTTTGGAATCAGAATAGTGTGTTTTGTTCAAACCCTGTTATTAGCTACAATGGGCCCCATTTACCTCATCTATAAAAAGTCATTGGACTAAATGACTTCGAAAGTCCCTTCCAATTCATCACCCACTCACCCAACCCTCCCCCTATGCAAAATTAAGGTGTAAAGCACTCTATTAGACATAGTGAAACAATTATTTCTCTGCCCTTGTAGAGTTTTGTAGCCCAATCATTCATTTCTAAGTCACCTGTTCCTGTGTTTAGATTTTTACACCCTTTACTATTAGCCATTCACCAATCACGTTTTATACTTTTCACCATGTATTTTCTTCAGGTTAGCCACATCATTTCACTTATTTACTATTCAAATCCTATTCATGATTTAAACTGAGCTCAAAAACCAACTCTAAATAGAAATTAAAAATTTCTTCCATTGGAATCCAATGGCCTTTGTTATAATAATATTTTATTTCCTTTGGCTTGATATTGAACATGTCTGAGTCCCCACTGGAAAAATCTTTAAGAGCCTTATTTATCTCATTATCATAGTGAAGTTTGGCATTTATGTCTGTTGAATAAAAGCTATTTCTGAATGTTTCTCAGTGTGCTAGAACTGAAAATACCAATTTTTCGATATGTCTAATTTTACTATAAAACATACTGAGTTTGTGTCATTTAGTCAAGATGTCCAGTTAGAATCACTCTAAAATGTTTCTTCCCTCTTGCAAGGTAGAAAGAGAAAAAAAATGACTAGAAGAGTTAAAGCAACAGGGAAAAGGCAGGAAAAGGGAGGAAAAGAAGTACATTTATGTGAGAAAGAAAAGTACTTGTATAAAAGAAATTCAGTATCAAAAAAATGCAGTTGAGGAAGGGAACCATGGCTATCCATTTACTCTGTGAAAATGCCACTAGCACACATTCTAGGTGCGTCTGTGATGCCTTCCAAGCTTACGTAGTTTTGCACAGCCTCACTGATAGGTGATAAATTATCTTTTGAATGTGAAACCAGGTTTGAAGATGTTTAAAAGTAATTCAGAAACAAGTGTAGTGAACAATGGGGCAACACTATTTTTGCTTAAAATGATTTCATAGAAAGGACACTGTGAGCCAGAGTAATACAATTCCAAAGTCAATCGATGATTTAAGACAGCAATTTTCACCCAGCGTGCTGCAAAAACTTTTAAAACAAGCAATATCTGACTCTTTAGTCAGGGGCTCTGACCTCTTCTCCTTTAGATTGTCAAATAAAAAACAATGACAACAGCCAACACAACAAATGCCATCCAGTGTGAATAAATCAAAATTATACATGCTTTTGATGTCAGAATTTCAGTAGTTTATGTGTGCCATGAAATGAAAAAGGTTGAAAATCGCTGATTTATAGTATTATATATTTCTGTACTTCACAGTTATCATTAGGTATCTACAAAATGAACTCAAATGAATATTTACTTTTAAGAAATTCTGTGCCAAGAATACTACTGAAGTCAACAAAAAGCATCAGTATTTTCTCACTTTGTTGAACTGGTTAACAATCATTTAAGAGTATAAAAACATGCAAGAAAATCTGAAGTTTCTACTGAAGATTAAAATATTTTTTCTTGGATTTATACTAAAACATTTCATCATTATTTCCTCAGACTCATTTAATAAAAAATAAATAAATCAGAATATCAGGCATTTCAATGTGTATGAGGCCTGCCTGGAAAAATTCCAGCTATTGTTAATATAATGAGAACTATTTGTCCGATATCGACGGAACCTGGCAGCCAAGGAGAGTGGACTGGAATGCACTGTACTAGTCAGTAAGGCGGTAGATGCCTTGTGTGAGCATGTGTACTGTGTGGCCACCACATTCAAAATGACTAAACAAGTACAGTACAGCAACGGATCTGCATCACGTTTTGTGTTAAGCTTGAATATTAAATATTACTCCATGGAAACTATTCAGATGATTCAAAAGGCCACAGCTATGGGCAACCGGTGACTGGCAGTTCTATCACGACAATGCACCCACTCATGCATCACATCTTGTGCAGCTTTTTGGGGACACATCAAATCACTCAGGTGACTCAGCCCATCTTCAGCCTAGATTTTGGCACCCTGTGACGTCTGGCTTTTCCCAAAACTAAAATTACCTTGGAAAGGAAAGAGATTTCAGACTGTCAATGAGATTCAGGAAAACACGACAGGGCATCTGATGGTGACTGGGACAACTATGTGAGGCCCCCAGGTGCCCACTCTGAAGGGGATTGAGGCATCATTGTCCTATGTACAATGTTTCTTGTTATCTTCTTCAATAAATGCCCTTATTTTTCATACTACATGGCTGGATACTTTCTGGACAGACCTGCTTATACCTCTGAAATGTGGACCACTACTGTCCCTGAAATCTGGTTCATAATACAACACAAGAAAAAATGTAATTCACATTCCAATTGCTTTTCAGAACAAATACAAGTTATTTAAGTGTAACAATCATCATCAGGTAAATACTTCTTTGGACAATTAAAATTCACTATTTTCAAAATTTTTAAATCAAATATATGACTATTTCCATTTACATAATTATGAATATTTATCTGATCTTCATTAAACCATATTCTGCCATGGGAAAAACTCTTGTCTTTCAACAAGTCAAGTTTCTCATTTTCTTAAAAACAAAAAAACAAACAAAAAAAACCAAAACACTACTAATTTTTTACACCTATCTGAAATAACCCACAGATTAATTTACCATAGAGAACTCAAAGGAACAGTTTATTTTAACGTTAAAAGCTCATAAACATTGTACATTTCTTTCATAACACTTGTCAATGTGCTATATGGTTTTAGAAAGAAAATTAATTTTATTTGAATATACAAAATAATTTAAGTTTATAAAACTTAGAAGTGGCTATTTACTCAGAAGCTAACAACCAAAGTCAAAGGTATAAAGTAAACTGATTTCTATAAAGCACTTTAATGTAATAATTAACAGGGGTGGAAACAGCCCAAATTTCCATTGACAGATGAATAAACAAATTGTGATATACATATTAGGTATTAAAAAGGAAATTAAGACACATGCTGCAACATGGCAAAACCTTTAAGACACTGTGCTAAGTAGAATAAACCAGTCGCAAAATGACAAATGCTGCATGATTCCACTTATACGGTACCTGGAGAAGTCAAATTCATAGAGACAAAACAGAACAGGGGCTGCTAAGGGGCTTGGGGGAGGTGAGAATGCGAAATTGTTGTTTAATGGTAAGGAGTTTTTATTTGGGATAGTGAAAATGTTCTGGAGACAGATGGTGGTAATGATTATACAACAATCAATGTGAATGTACTTAATGACAAAGAACTGTACACCTAAAAGTGGTTAAAAAGATCAATTTTATTGATAGTTACAAAATAGTTGTGGAGATGTAAAGTACAACAGAGAGAACACAGTGAATAATATCATAATAACTATGTATGGTGCCCAGGCAGGTACTGGAAAATATAGAGGGGATCACTTTGTGACTTATATGATTGATCACTACTCTGTACACTTGAAACTAAAGCAAAATAATAATGTGAACTATAACTGAAAAATAAAATTATAAAAGATAAACTTTATATTATATAGATCTTTTCCACAGTAAAAAAATAGTAAGTAAAAACTGCTATTGAAAATAACAGGAATTTAATCAAAAGCAAAATCAAATTTATCTGATAAAGCCTTCAAATGCTACAAATACAGAATCAGAGCAAATTTCCTTCATTAGTTAGGATTTCACATGTTGGATAGTGTAAAAGGATAAAAATAGTTAAATAGATACTAAACACTCTTTGTAAGGCACCTAAAAACTGTTCAATTTCACCATTTTCAAGTGAGTAATGAAGTTGGTTAGCCTACAGATCTTATTTCTGTAAGGTGGCTGTGGGACGAGAATCAATAATTTCTTTGAAATCCTAAGACAGTTGTGACAAAGTAATGATTCTGGTCATTAGTTCAAAGATGATGTATTGGGATTTAGAACTGTTTAGTTCTCTGAATCACTCACAAATCTGGTAAATATTTGTAAGTAATTATGTGTCAGATACTATGTTAGGTTTTTATGGATGAATAAAATCTTGTAACCATCAAAATTCTTTATTGGGGTCAAACATATAATAAAAAATAAAAGTAATCATAATTTTAAATATATAAGTTTCTAAAATAATATTGTCCAACTTTGCAAAAGTCAAAATGTTGCAGTGTGTATACAAGCCACTGCTAAACAAACCGTGGGCAGAGAATTTCATGTTATAACTATGTCCTTATTTCTCTCTGTGATAAAAACTTTTCTAGCCTAGTACATATGTATAATTCTATGTATTTGAACTTGCTGTGCTAATATCTATTCCAGAGATTAGTTCTTAAAAACCACTTTTAAAACATTTTTCCTAAGTCACTTTCATTATGTTAATATAATAATATAAATACTTACTGGGCTGCTCCTTCCCTGAGAAGATTATCATTATTAAGTAGTAACCGAACATCTGTAAAACAAATATTGTTTTCTATGTTACTATTTTTCTATGTTTTACATTTCTATGCAATGAATGCAGTTATTTTGGTCATGTTTTAATACCCCCAACCCCCTGGCCCAAGATCAAAATATTACTCTAACAACCAAAGTAAGCACAAAAACATTATCATGGTATTAATTTAAAAATTTGTTAGGAAACAGAAGAGGAAATGAAATAGAAATACAAATTATTTTATACCCTTAATAGTTATGCAAGCAGACTGTAATGTATCTCCAAAGAAACTGAAGATAAGCTACAACAAAAAGATGGTGTGATAAGATCTGCAGACTTATCACAATGCCTGTAGTTTGACAATACTATCATGAATTTCAAATGAACTTGCCTTATAGAAAATGGATTAAGAAACTCTTGTGAAGAGAGTGCAAAAAGTATGCATTTCTGTCCTCAAACAAAAGATGAATATATTTAGTATGATATGGTAGGTGCTTTATTTGATTCAGCAATCTAATTTTGGTTATCAATTCTTAATTCTGTCCTAATTATTACATAGGCATTTGTATATTAATCATTAAAACATAACTTTAAAATAATTCTTATTAGAAAATCCAAACTGTGTAAATCATAAAGAAAAAAAATCACAATTTCACCAAAAACAACCAAATTACTACTCGTCTTCATATATTTTTTCATTATTTTTCCTATGACCTTTGCTGTTTTCATTGTTGCTATCATAAAGTACACACAACAATGCATCCTAATTTTTCATTAAATGAAAATAACACAAGTAACCTAAGTATCTCCCATTAAGAAAACAGTTTAATAATATATAAATGTACTATAGTTCTTATAAACAATGTGAAATTGGGTAGCCATTAAAAGAAATATAGATATGTATTTAACAAGAATGAAAAACATCCACACTACAACAAACAGGAAGGGGGAAACTCAACACGTACATTACTATCATATTCATGTAATGTTACGGGTCTTATCTAAATCGAGAGACATTAGAAGAATTTCATTTAAACAGTGGAGAACTAGAGGGTAGAATTCTGTGTGATTTTTAGGGGTTTTTTTTTTTTTTTGGTACTTTACAATGGAATGATTTTTATAAAAATAACAAAGCTATTCCAAAAAGAAAAATATTTCCCATTCACATACCTCTTTTTAGTAGTAGGACTCCATTTAAAAAACAATCTCTTTTGGTAACCACTACATTACACTAATTTGATTTTTAAATTAACTGATTTCAAACAACAAAGTTTCTGCTTAAAAAACACAAACATTAACAATTATAGTTATTTCTATCTCACAAAGCAAACTGGGAAGTTCTCTTTGATTAATATCATACTTTCATCTGCAATATTTAAAGCATAATCATTAAATGTGAAATTGCAGGCTAGTGTATCTTTTCCAGTTTTAAATGAAAAAATAACTTAAAAGTAGAATCTATTGGATCAAGTAGCTTTATTCTGAAAAATAAGACCATGCTTTTATTTCTAAGATTTTATTTTATTTATTTTTGGGGGGGATGAAGTAAGAAAGAGAAGGAAAGAAACATCAATGTGTGGTTGCCTCTCACATGCCCCCTACTGGGGATCTGGCCCACAACCCAGGCATGTGCCTGCAACCCAGGCATGTGTCCTGACTGGGAATCAAACCTGCGACCCCTTGGTTCCAGTCCGGCACTCAACCCACCAAGCTGGGGCAGACCATGATTTTAACATAAGCGGAGTACAGTGGAAGAAATACAGAATTCAAATAAAATACTACTCTTAAAGAAGGGATTTTAGGCTGTAGTTCTAAGCTAGGCTATAGGGTAGTGCGCAGGCAGCTTAAAAAAAAAAAAAAAAAAAAAAAGCACACATTTCAGGTCCCAGCCCAGATCTACCAATCCAGCTTTTGAGAATAAAGACCAAAAATATGTTTCAATGACTCTAATGTAGCTGGTTTAGGAAATAGAATTTGGGAAGCATTAAACTGACAAGATTTTACAACTGCAATTCTATAAGATAGAATGAAAATAATTGAATTGATATGACATTCCCCCTCAAATATTTAATTACTTTTTAACTTTAAAATAACTCCTCAGTTAAAACTTTTATAATACCCTATATTCCACTTTTATTCCATAGCTCTCTCCATCCCAGACCTACTGAATGGCTCATCCAAAATGCCCAATCTTTCTGTATCTCAACACAGATCAATTCAATATCAATTTCTAATAAGACTCAGAAAAGCAATTTCTAGGACTCATAGATTCTTTTAGGCCCTTTCTGAGTAACAAATTTGTAGGGCATTTAATTCAGCGTAAAAAGAGTGAGGGAAAAACTTGCTTAGAACTGTAATTTATTCTTTGTTCTATGAGTTGTACAGAAGTCTGATGACCATTGACTGTAGGGCAGTTTAACCATTAATGAAGTTATTGCACATGCCAACTTCTGAACCTCAGGAGAGGGGACTGTGTCTTCTTTATCTTCTTTAATGCCCCACCAATCAAATGTATTCATGTATATTTAGGTTACAGAAGCTGCGTATTAAAGCAGACATTAAAAACTACAGAAAGAAGAAATACTTGTGAATTCTCCCCAACTTCTAAATTCACTACTATAGATTTTATAACTACCCTAAAAGGCAAACTTAATTTCCAGAGATTTTTTACCATGTAGACTTGCCATTCTTCCTCTAAGTGTACAAGTGGTTATGTTTTAAATGTGTAAGAAGTGCCATATGTGACTGCATAAACTAAACCATGTATTATTATAGTTTGTGTATAATTTAAGAGATTTTCAACGGTATATTTAACGGAACAGTTTTGGCCTCTCAAACCTGATCTTTTCTGAGGTAAGTTTTCATTATAACTTACACCAGTGATTTTCAATCTTTTCCATCTCATGGCACACATAAACTAATTAGTAAAATTCTGTGGCATGACAAAAAATAGGTATAATTTTGATTCATTCACACTGGTTGTCTATTATTTTGTTGGCTATTGTCATTTTTTTAATTTGACAATCTGAGGAAAAGAGGTCAACATCTCTCACTAAATAATCAGGTATTGCATGTTTTAAAAATTCTTGTGGCACATTGGTTAAAAATCACTATCTTACACTATGAATAAAAATGACTGATTAAACTTCTTAATAAACATGTTTAAATAGTTTACCCCAGGTCAGAATGCTTAAAAAAGAAAATAGAAAAACCCTGTATAAATTAATTTTAATTTAAGACATGGTAAAGGCCAAATATACATGAATTAGAAATAGCACATTTAAAGTGTTTGTGGTACCTTGTGCTTAAAATTGCTTAAGAAAAGTTCTGTAGAAAAGAACACTACAAGCCAATTTCCTGGCAACTGTTTCAAATGCATCATTCTTAGTGTGCAAGAGGAGCTGTTGTTAAGTTTTTACCGCAAGCAGGAGTTGCTGTAAATTTATACAAGAGTTTAAATTTGATCTACAGGTGAATAATTATAAAAATGTTTTGTCAGTGAGGTTTATAGAAAAGCACACTGTAAACTAATATATGAGATATAATTTAAATAACAAAGGTTTTTACATGCACTGTCATTTAAGTATGGTGAAACGATGTCCCCCTCCCCGTTTTTTGGCTGTTTATCTTAATCTGTTTTTCTTTACGAAATACAAAAATGAATCTCCCAATTCCAAAAAATGGTTGAAATTAAAAAGTTCTTGTCTTTTTAAATAACTTTTCTTTTCAGAGGATTAATTTATTCAAACATAATTACCATGTACATCAAATACATTATATTCTACCCATTACAAAATCCAGATTGACAAAAATTTTCACAGTATTTTCTCCTACATACTCCCCCTTAGCTTGGTTATTTTGGTTATATCATTTACTCTTTTAAAAAAGAGTGCTTGGTATATCAAGTCTTAGTGTTATGAATTAAACACTTACCATTAAACACCTCATTAAATTCTCCAGGAGGGGCATGAATGATGAATTTTGCTGCAATACGTACCTGAAATAGAAACGAAGATATAAATGTCCCACTGTATAGACCTCTAACAAAATTGGGAAAAAAAAAGCAAAATTACACTATTTTAAAGTTTTATAGAAAATGACTTAAGAAACATTTAAAGATAATGACACTTCACTCAAACACCTAAAGTTTATTACTGTTTTAATTATTTACTATTATATCACAATGTACAGGCTAAATGTAAATAAAATACTTCTGTAATCAACAACCTAACTTTACACCTTGAAGAATTAGAAAAAGAACAAATGAAGCCATAGGAAGAAGAAATATAAAAAAATTAGAGCAGAAATAAATGATACAGAAACAATAGAGAAGGTCAAGAAAACTGAGAGCTGCTTTTTTTGAAGATAAACAAAATTGACAAGACCATTCAGCTAGACTTCACAAGAAAAAGAGAGAAGATTTATAATGAAAAATCAGAAATGAACGAGGCACTGTTATAAATGATACAGAAATACAAAGGATCATAAAAGACTGTTATAAACAATTGTAAGCTAACAAATTGGACAACCTAAAAAAA
>PVJI01016132.1:0-38952 GCA_004026765.1 Micronycteris hirsuta
CTTCTTAGAAGTCTATTTCATTTTCCAGGTTGGGGAAGTTCTCCTTCATTATTTGTTCAAATAAGTTTTCAATTGGTTGCTCTTCCTCTTCTTCTGGTACCCCTATAGTTCAGATGTTGGAACATTTAAAGATGTCCGGGAGGGTCCTAAGCCTCTCCTCATTTTTTTGAATCCTCGTTTCTTCATTCTGTTCTGGTTGAATGTTTCTTTCTTCCTTCTGGTCCACATCATTGATTTGAGTCCCAGTTTCAGAAGGTTGTACCACTTTGTAACCCAACAGAAGTTTATAAAGGCAAGCAAGAGAATGTATTTAATTTTCTTTAATTTGGCCATTGCTCTGTGAAAATTTATACTATGGCAAACAGAGCATTTGTTAAAGACAAACTACTGAAATATTTTTGTTTCATATAAAGTGAAGGAGTAAGCCATCTTTAAATTAGTAGTAAATGCTAGAAATTTAAAAATATTTTTAAAATTTATTACCGGGGAAGCATAACAAATAATTTTTAAAGTCCATTTTTAAGAATAAAAATAATCCCTCATATTTGCTGCCTGCTTAGCAATTTAAAAATACTTTCACTAATGATCTTTGATTAATCATTATAAACTTTAGCAAATTCTGAAATAACTCTGGCCTACCAGAAACTCTCAAATCCAATCACATTAAAAAGTATACCACAAAATTGTCTTTACAATAATTTTAAAATTTATATTCTCAAGAAATATCTCTACTTTGGGTAAAGAGTACATTCTATTGCATGATTCTCTCCCTTCCAAGCAGCATAGGAAGGCAGGGCTACAAAATCGGCTGAATAATGTCAGCATGCCCACAACCCTTCACGTCACCTTGGAATCTAATTAGGGTAAGAGGAAACTCTTACCACTCTCTGAACACAGCAAGCACGCCTCCATCTACCTCAGAATCATTCTACTCGTTCCCTTAGCCTGCAGGTCTGCTCTCAGACGATGCCACGGGTTGATCCCTCCCTTCCTCCACATCACTGATCTAATGATACCATCTCAGCTGGGCCTTCCTACATAACCCTAGAATTCCAGCCACCATCATTGCCTGCCCCCTCCCAAAAAGCATCTGTTCCTTTTCCCTGCCTCATTTTTCTACATAGCATTTGTTACTATGATTTTTGTTTCCTTATTTTGCTTGTTTTGATCTGGCTTACGCTAGAGTGTAAGCTCCATGGGAGCTGGGATTTCTGTTTGTTTTATCAATAGCCACATCCCCGTTACCTCAGTGTCTGGTACACAAGCACTTAATATGTTTTTCTTGAAGGAAGGAATGACTGAATGAATGTGGAACCTGAAGTTGTCTAACAATTTTTCTAGATATGCTATAAAGGAAAAGAGTACTCTTCAGAAGAACCTTGACTTTGATGCCCATGCTGCCTATCGCTTGCATTACAATATGATATTTTCCCACAGATAGCTAAGGAACAGAACCAGCATTTATTAAATTGTTGCCAGACAGACTCTGTGGAGTCAAACAGTTCCAAGCTTGCCACTTTCTTGCACGTGACCCTGAGCAATTTGTCTACATCTTTGGTTTCAATTTCCTCACTGGAAGATGAGAATGGAGATACCTACCTCTAAGGACTGTAGTAATGATTCAACACAGTGACACAGGCAGTACCTGGCACATGGAAATGGTCAGTAATTGTTAGCCCTTACAATTCAGGAGATACTGAGCTAGAAATTTAATGTACATTATTATGCTTAATTATCACAACAACATAAGGAATTAGATAAACTCTTCTGAATATGTATGTATTCTGTGGATCTCCAGATAAGTCTGGAAAGGGTATGTAATTCATACCTTTACTGGAGATTCAAATTATGTATTGAATGTCTGCAATAAAGGGACCTGTTCAACTTTAATTTGGGCTTAATCAAGCATTACCCAAAAGACGTTTTTCTCTTTTTATGTAACACACATTGTCCATGTGGAGATGGTGATTCCTGTAAATGCCCTTTAATAGATACAGAATAGATAAGTTTCTTCATTTAACAGAGGAGGAAGCTGAAGCTCAGAATTTCAGTGACTTGTACAATGTCACATAGAGAGCAAATAAAAAAGCAGATATCCTAAGCCTGGTCAACCTGATTCAGGAGGTGGATCTTATCACCACCTCACTCCGTGTAGCTCCCTATCACCTAACTTGGTTGTGATTATTACACATGAAATGACAAAATAATAACACAGCTGCATCTCTAGAATTGTTGAAAATTCCAACTCATCTGGAAAATAGATATGAGATAAGATAACATTTTGTGAACCTAAAAGAAACTTGCTACATGAACTCTAAGTGCTTGGCCATGGCTTGGTGCTACAGAAGACTTTCTTCTTTCTGACATTTATGTTGTAGGCAAGCAAATAATAGTAAGGCATCAATATGGCATAACTTGCAAAGATTAAAGAAGAGAACTTAAAATCAGTTCATTATGAACACATTGGTATAAACATAAACTCTGAATTTATTTATTTATTTATTTTGTCTAAGAGAAAACCAGAGAACTTTCAGAAAATTAGACGAGGAAAAACTGAATTTCTAAACAGACCTCTGTTGGTAGTTAACCAGGTATGAGCCTCATAGACAGAAATCCCAGCTAGGCAGGCTACCTTGCTCATAAATACACGTGGCTTGTCTGTTTTGGAGATATGCTTACTTGGTTTCTGAATCAGTCAGAATTTCATATTATATAACTGTTTTAGGTTTTTTTAGACTCTGATGAAATGAGGCCATGGGGTGCACAGATGAACAGGAAATGTTCATGTTTTTGCTGCTCTTGAAATTTGTATTTCAGCCCTGGCTGGTGTGGCTCAGTGGGTTGGAACATCATCCCATGAACCAAAGGGTTGCAGGTTTGATTCCAGTCAGAGCTCTGGGGAACAGCTGATTGATGTTTCTCTCACATGGATGTTTCTTTCTCTCTCTCCTTTCCTCTCTTTCTAGAATCAATAAATATATCCTTGGGTGAGAATTAAAAAGAATTTTTGTATTTCATTGCAAATGAAAAAGAAAAAAGTTCAAAGTAAATAAGAATGTTAATATCTTTATTATCAATCCCCTAAAAGAATTGCCAAATAGGAATGGACAAAAGTGACAAGACAAACCAAATGAAATGAGATGCCAGAAAAACACCACAATTGTAAACTGCATCTGGTGTCAAGACAAATCATCTCAATTTAGACAAGTTGGAAATAGTTTATCTGACTTTCATTTAGCATGCGATGTGAGATAAATAAGACTGGAAAGGTGTCTTAATGATTAGACCAAATATCCATCTACCTCAGTTTGTTTTGCAATACTCTCTCATTTTTATGCCCCACAGTGTCTCTCCATAATTGTACAGAAATAGAAATTGGTAGAAATACTTCAATTGTTACTTTCTTTTGTCCAAACCGTGATAAGTATACCCAGGTATCTGTCCCAGCCCAAGACTGATCCATGTGTATTTCTCTTGGGATATTCTGAGTTTACATTATGATTTGTTTCTGGTTGTTAAGACAGTGGACATGTCAGATCTAAGCATAGCTTTTTGGGCATGCTTCTGCGCGGTGACATCGTAAGCAAGATAATTCCAAGTTGTCATCAGTGGCAACACTGATTACTAGAGAGAACATGAAATTTTGCCCCTTAATCACAGTTTGTAGAGTCCTATGAGTACAGAAGGGATGGGGCCCAAGTGCTTCATGGATGATTCATTACTTGTCTTCAGTAGACAGTTCTTATATACATCCTTATACCCAGATTAGCAGTCCTACGGTATTGTCAGGAGAAAGGAATTCTTTATATGCTTATGGTGTTTTTTAGGGATAATAGCATGCACATTTCTAATGTTGCTCTTTGATAAATAAGTAAGGATTTAGGTTTGCCCAAAATGCAGTGTCAATCATTAGAGACTCGTAGGATGCCAAATGTCTATGTTTAGTGCTGCTCGTACACATTTTGGACAAAGCAGAACTATTTATTTTGAAATTAAAATGTCTCCAAGCAACCATGTATTATAAAACATTTTAGAAAGCATTTTTGGTGGTGGCTAGGGAAAGTTTTCCATATATATGAATAAAAATGTGGAGATAATGGGCATAAAACCCCATATACAACTTCTGACACTTCAGGTGCCTGATTTTACCATAGAAAGAAGTGATTAGGCTGCATGCAATGGCCTGTTCTATTCAACATCTTCAGTGTGCCAACTTTTTATTTTCTGTTTTATTTTATTTTATTTTTGGCATGTGAAGTAATAATTGCACACGATGTAAACTGCAAGAGCAATGCTAAGGTTTATCTCAAGGAAGCATATTTCTAAGTCTATATTTTCAGGTAGTTAAGCTCTTGGGGAAAGTACCCTTTAAGATAAACATTTCCTGTTCTTTTCCTATATTCTTTTGACAAATGGAAATGCCAGTTTGAGAATATCTATCAAATCCCATAGTAGGAGGGATAGGTAGGAATAAAAGCTCTAAGTATAAAAACCGTGATTATTATTTATTAGTACATTTATATGGTATTGTGCATGCCATTTCTAGCACTGTGTCACTCTGGTTGACAGGGGACTGGAGAGTGGACAATATTGTCTCTCCATTATGGGGAGTCATAACCTTGGTGCTCCGTGGTTGTTGGGGCAGCTATTAGTCAACTGGCAGGGCCTAGCTTTGGAGGTTAACTTCTGATTTGTCAGTGTGCCATAAAATCGGTTTGTATTTGGATTTTTTCCTTCTATCTGACCATGAACATTTTGAAAACCTTCCTTTATTTGCCCAGGGATCACCCTTTACTTGAAATTATGTCTTGGCAACATTCTGTGTTATACCAACCAGAAAACAATTGCTCATTTAAGTATAA
The DNA here is from genome assembly GCA_004026765.1 of Micronycteris hirsuta. Classification (NCBI taxonomy): domain Eukaryota; kingdom Metazoa; phylum Chordata; class Mammalia; order Chiroptera; family Phyllostomidae; genus Micronycteris; species Micronycteris hirsuta. Next base: position 4,863 of record PVJI01016132.1, read on the forward strand.
TTCAAGTTTTATGCTTCAGCAAAAGTTCTAGGGAGTCTTGCAGATAAGTACATCATTAAATACTGAAATCCTTGTTAAGCCCAGACCCTCTCTATTGAAAGCTTGATATATTTTAGCATTCAGTTTGCCTAACTCCTCATGTTCTGGGTCTAAGCAACATTTTTCTCCCCATGTGGGTCTGGCTCCAAGGAGAGGTTTCACTAATGATACCAGCATGAGCATTTCAGTTTTATGATAGTTTTGTTTCTCATTGCAAATTCATACATCAGATGCACATAAGTGATGTTCTTCATCAGTTAATTCGAGTCCTCTGGCTGTCATTGCCTTAACAAAAAAACATTTCAGAGTCCACAGGGCTGAGAGTCAGACTCAGGTACTCCGTGAGTTATCTCTCAAAGGCCCTGCTGACCTGTCAGAGTGTCATCTGTGCCCCTGGAGGCAATTCCCAGATGTCACCATGTAAAAACTGTCTGTTTCAAATTCCTACAGTCCTCTTGTATTTTTGTCCTAGGGAAGTTTAGAAGCTGTGTGAGGAAAACTCTTATAGGATTGGAAGTGCATTTTGGGGAGATTGAGGTGATAACAGTGTAGAGGGAATACTTGCTTTGAAGGAACAGGCAAGAATAGATTCTATAACCTCCTATAAGAGTGTCCACAGCATTGCTGGCATACCAACGTGGGGGGAGAAGAAACACTTCCACAGAAGGAAATGTTTATTCAGAGATAGCCAAATTTTGGAGGATGAGGAAAATAACAGTTCCATATCTATATTACCTTGGATTTGTGTCTACCCTTTATCATTAGTCACTGCTCCAAACAAAGTTAATGGGAATGTTATGGCTCAATTTCTGTGGCCTGGGGAAGCTTATCAATGGAGCTGCCACTTCCTAGTTACTTGTGGAATTTATCTGTGTTAAAAGAGTTCACTCAGAGGTGTCACAAACATTATAAACTTTGCCCTGCAGGATGATGAAATATTAGAAAAGAGTCACACACATTTAGGGGGAAAAAAGAAAGCTTCTACAATCTGACTTTTTTCCTCCATTCTACCCCGAACTTCTTGCTTAGAAAAGTTAAGTGGATGTTTATAATTATACATGGTGTAAATATCAGTGGAGCTTAATTATATTTTAAAACCAAATTGTTTACCACAAAGGTTTGAAATAAGTGTCCTGATTATTTAAGGATACACCTTTTAAAGAAGGGATATTGTAAAGGACATAAATAATAAATTGGAAACACATTTGAAAGTTGCTTTCTTGGGAGTAAGCTACCTGAATAGCTTATAACTTACCAGAGACATTCACATTTCATTATGTAAATGTACAAAGTCATTTTATTATGCTATTCCAATAGTCATAGCAATGAACCCTTAAGAACACTTGATTTCTACAGCAAAGAAATAAGAACACATCAAAAACAAGACAGCTGAGTTACAGAGAACTATAAAGGTCATGCTCAATTATACACAGAAAACTAGTTATAGAACCAATTCTTCCAGTTAAAGATACATCCACTAAATTCATCAGACTATCCTGTATTTCAGTTAAATTGTGACTTTAAGCAAGAAGAGTGAAAAGCCAATGGTTTAGAAATAGTCACAGCATTACTAAAGAAATACCTAAGAACTCTGCTATTTTTCTTTGCTAAGCTCTGTGCTATTTACGTGAAGATTTATGGTGTTGAGAGCACAGATACTTTTAGTCATTGTGCATGTTACTGCAGGGTGGGTTGAAAAGGATTAGGCACCAGGAGAAGGACACCTCACTAAAGAATGTCACACGCCCAGTCTCCCTTTAAAGCTTATAGAAGAATTCTGCACCTTAATTTTAAAAGCCACCAGGTGACTTTCAGATTGAGTCTTAAATGTACTAAGAGAGAGCTTTCTGGAGGGACTGTGTAATATGAAACAACTAAATTAATTGAAGCAGCTAAATTTTGCAAAATATTTTAGGGGCTACAAAATACTGGCTTAATCAACATTTCTAGTCACATAAATGTATTTCTTCCCCTCACCCCAAACCCTTATTTCTACATTATTCCCCAAAAGTGTTTTTTTTTTTTTGTGAATTACAATTGACTTAATTAGAAACAGAATTTACTTTAGAAATATTCTCCTAATAACCAAAACATTAAAATATTTTCAATACAAGATATATTCTTAACACTTTTGCTAGGATACTAAAAAGGACAACTTTTGTTTCTCATTTTCAAGTGCTTTGGGCCTGGGACTGAATAAAAGCTGCTCGGCTCGCAGCTAGGATGCTATTTCCATTCTCTGATCTTTTGTTCCTTTATAGAGACAAATGAAGCTAATGAGTCCTATGATTCAGGGTGGTCATGAGGATTAAATCGGATAAACTGTATAAAATTTTTGGTGCCTGGATTATAGTAGATGTTATAGTGTTAATGCCCCTTATAATCCATTCAACCCCAACTAGATTTTAGACTTCATTGGTACTATGGTAACTAATTTTACCTATTATTAGTGGATTTAATCATCAAAAGATGATATTCAAATTGCTCATGATGGAATATAAATATATTTATTGTAACTGTAGTTAAAGGCATTAGATTTAATATTCTCTATTAGTATTAATTTTCAATAACATTATACTTAACACTTCATCAACTTCTAATGTACATATTAATTCTACTGGCAAGAGGATTGTTTAAAGGGATGTGGCATATAGGGAGAAAGAAGAGATTATAGGTTTTCTGTACTCAAAATCAACCTGATTCGATTCTTCAGCCTTTGCATAATGCATAAGGTTGAACTTCTCTGGATTTCAGAATATGGTCTTATGCTATGTGCTACATAATAAAAGGTGAATTTTAGTATTCCAGCTGTCACTCTTTCTTCTTTCCTCCCTCTCTCATGCAGCATTTTATTACATACATCTTTACCTTTGCTCATACATCTTCACCTGCCCAGACTCCTACATCTCCCCCTGCCCTCAAGATCCAGATCAAGTATTATCTCCCCCAACAACTCTTTGGCTGTTATTTTATTCTACAGATGAAGAGATTGTTAGAACGCAGGACACCCAACCACGGACACAAAGAAGATATATGAGTCTTTCAACAGATTTACAGCATACCATGAAGAGTGAGGAATAATATATCACAGATGCTAGAGTAAGGGGATTTGGAAGCCAGGAAGGAGACCTGAGTGGTCAATTCAAGTTAGTCAAGGAGGTGCATTCCAGAAAATACTTAATGCAGATGACACCATGAACCTGACCCTGTACACACAAGTACCTTATACGCATGAGTATGTATCTGTCAAGCAGGGTGAGTGTAGATAGTGGTGATAAGATAGTCCTCAGACAAAGACCTGGGATGTGAAGGTGCAACAGCTTGAAGCACCCTGGCTTATTTGGAGCTGCAGGGACTTGGGTAGGGCTGGTGCAAAGAGATGAAGCAAAAGATAAGCTGGGAAAGATAAGAGATGTAAAGTCCTCATGGTTTTCTGTTATTTTACAAGGTTGGATCTTATCCTCAAGGTGGTGAAGAGCCAATGAAAATTTTTAAAGAATGAGAGCAAATGGGAAGATGCAGGTTTTACAAAACTCTCTGAAAAAATCATGAAGGATGCAGGAAGGCTAGATTGGAGGTAGATTCCAGGTTGGGGACTGTTTCAGCCCTCCAGTTTGAAAGTTCTATTGTACTGATCCTAGGTGCCATTTATTTTACCACTTAGTTGCTCTTTTCTTTCATGCATAAGAATTGTCTCTCTACAGCTGTCATGGAAAGTGTTCCTGCCTTGATGTACTTGCATTGTTTTTTGGTTACCCCTCTCCCCGCTAACCCTCCACAACATCTTTATACACATACACAGCTCTTCTGACAGGGATACATACAGAGAAAAAGGGCTTTTAATTGACAGATTCCATTGGCTTCACAAGTGATTAATTGTACATGATTAGTACGGATGAGGTCAGCAGCAGTAAACGTCATGCAAACATATGAGCTCTTAAAAGATGTTTGGAGGCTAAAGCAATGAGAGAGTTGGAACTTGTGTGTCTTGTGATTCTTTAACCTTTGGCTATTTGTTATATGTAACCTAATTTACATATTCACATATAAAATGGCAGCCTAACTTAAGTAATTGGCTACCATTAAATAATTTATAGTTATGTAATAATTTACAATTAAATAATTAAAGTCTAGTTTAGACCTTGTTAAATGTATGAGGTGATTTGTCCTGAACACATTGCCCTCATTGCCAATGTCTTTGAAACTCAGTTTTTTAGAGCCTTATCCAACTCAGCAGAATTTTCATTCAAAAATGCCCATTCTTTTTTTTTGTAGAGCTTACTTTTTAATCTGAGCTTTTATCTGCAAGCACAAATTAGCCTTCGCTGAGTGTATCATCTTAACTAATAAAGGATTACATGATAGATGTGTAAAATGATGCTGTTTAGGTATGGTGAAATTTTGTGGATGACTTGGAAGTTAAAGGAAGAAAAATCTCCCTGTCAGGTATCCTTTTTTTCTTGGTTTTGAAATTCATGGAATTAGAATACTATGTTGTCTAAGACAAGATGACACACTTCTGCTTTGAAATTGATTTTTCCTTAGTGTAACAAAAAAATGTTTTTGACCTTCAAAACACATTGCAAAACACACTTAAAAATTTTTGCATTGTGATAGTGATACAGACCTAAATGTTTAAGATTTATAAATTTATACAGATACATACATTTAGATATGAGACATTTTAATTGATTATTTAAGAATCCAGCATTCTATGGAGTTGTCTAAATTCTTTTTTAAATCTTTTGGCAGTCTGCCAAACTCTAGTCGGCCGAGAGTACTGGACAGTGTACAAGAGAAAGGGACAGGATAGAAAAGGTGAAGAAAGAGAAGAAAGGAAAAAGTGGGGGATTGAAGAAAAAATTTCAAAAGCGTAAGGATGGGCAAGTAGCACCTGTGCAGCAGAAAGAGAGCTATCAGAGACAGAAGCATTAGAAGAAAAGGGAAAAAGGAAGACCACATGACCTCAACAACATGTCAGACTCACTTCACATTTTTTCCCATCATCTTACTCAGTGATCCTAAAGAATCAATGGGAGAAAATTTGGAAGCAACTTCCTTAGGAAATTAAACTTTATCATTATCAATGGACACCGAACATTCAACTTACACGTTACATCTGTATTGGTAAATATGATCAGCTTCACTATGTAAAAGTCAACCCATTCTTCTTATCAACTGTCCTGACTAGATCCCATAAAACTGGGATCAAAAAAGAGAGATTTTTTTAAACAAAGTACCCAGATAATTCTCATAAGTCCTCTTTTGGAGAGCACAGAGTATTGCTGAATGCTAATTAACATGGAATTCAAGAAAATTGGGGTTTATAATTTCTCATTAACTTGAGTAAAAATTAGAAATATGTGAGAAAGACGGATAAAGAAAAAAGCAAATAAGAGATTAAAACATCACAGAGAAGATGGAAAAAAATTTAAAATGGATGATATCATATTTCCCCAAATATCATTCAAATTATAATGCAGAGGCAGCCCCCCAACAAAGATAGAATATGCTCATAGACAAAATATAAAAATAGGTATCATTGTGAAGCTTGAAGATATGTAATGGAATGAAATTAAAACATCTTACTCCACAAATGATGTAAGATAAGAGAAGCACCATAATTTCCTTAAAATAGATAGGTCACCCTTGAAACAAAGGAACACTTACAGAGAGAATAAAATGCATGCTCTCCCTACCACGTGTAATTCATCAAGGGAAGTTGGACTAATACTAAAAGAGCCTAAGTAATTGTTTTCTAATTGAGTAAATAGGAAATAATGGAAGTACTCCCACAGTTTGCTTAAGAAGATTATGTGGCACAGGGACACATTTGTTGAAAATGCTGCATTTTTGGATAGTGAAGATAATCACCTGACAATAAATTATAAACGGCAGTAAAAAAATTTCCATTTGTTTTTCACAGTGTGGTAACTAAACCAAGATTGTGAGGTTTTGCTGCCCTTTCCTTCTTGGCTTTGTAGTAAGGTCTGAGGTAACTGCCCTGGCCTGTAACTATGGCGTCAATCATTTAATAGGTTGATTGCTGTTTTGTGCCCTCTTCGCTGAATTCAAAGTTTAGATAGATATGGACGGATAGGGAGGGAGGGTGAGAGAGAGAGAATTTTACAAGGCATGTTTTTAAGTGAAAAATCAGTTTAAAGAATAATACATAGGGCAAAATTCCCATTTAAATAAAAAAAATCTGTGTATGCGTACAAGTGTTTATGTAAATGCATAGAAAGTAGAGTGAAAGACTGCAAGACTGCATTACCTTTACTAGTAATGTCCCTGGGTAGTGGCCATCCTCACCTACCTTCCCCAGCTTAGGCAATCATTACCTCTCACTTGAGCTTTGAACTGCTCTTCTAAATGGTCTCACTGCTTCTACTTTTGTTTAGCCATATCATTCTACTGTAGCCCCAAACCCACACTAACGCCTGAGCTATATTCTTTGAAAAACCTTTCAATTTTACAAGTAGGTATTATACAATTATACACTATACACTTTATATAAATCTATTTTCAGTATAAAAAATTCAGACATTTTATCCAAACACTTTCTTTCTTCCCCCATCCCATATTACTTCCCTACACATTCTCGACCCTAAATTACATTTTCTTTCCCAGAGCTACTGTAAATGATTTATAATGTACCTCTCCAGTCTTCTTCTGTGCTTCTTAACACACACACACATTTACATGCACCTTTGTCTTTGTTAGTTTTTGCAAAAACATTATTATGCCATATGTATTGTTCTGCAGTTTTATTTATTCCTTAATAATTTGTCTTGGAGAATTTTCCCTGTAGATCTATAAAGTCTACTTTGTTCTGATTAACTACTGTAAAATACTTCATAGAATGGAATATATTGTGATTTATTTATTAACAGACATCCAAGCTTATAACAATTCATCACTCTTAAGAAAAATGCTGCATTTGTATAACAGACCCATTTCTATAGAATAGATTCCCTGAAGGTGGAATGCTGAGAGAAGGAATATTAATTCTTCTGTATTTTATAGATACTGCAACAAATTACATTCTAAAAAATTTTTACCTATTAGCACTATTGCCAGTTTCTAGAATTGATTTTATCTTTTAAATGTATTAAATTATGGTGGCAATATATGACATTTAGTTATTGTTTTAACTAGTAATGCCAGAGATACTATTAAATATATTTTATGTTTTTGCCTAATACCTCTACTTCTATTTTGACAATTACATTTTCTGTCCATTTTAATAGATTTTTTAATTGATTTGCATAAACCCTATTGATCAACTTTTAATTGATCATTCTTTCCTGTGATGTATAGAGCTTCTGGATTTTTTCTGTTGCTCATATTGTCCTAACCATAGACTTAAAATTATTGCATATTGTGCCTGGCTGGTGTAGCTCAGTGGATTGAGCGTGGGCTGGGAACCAGAGGGTGCCGGTTCAATTCCCAGTCGGGGCACATGCCTGGGTTGAGGGCCAGGTCCCCAGTGAGGGCCATGTGAGAGGCAACCATACATTGTTCTTTCTCCCTCCCTTCTCCTCTCTCTGAAAATAAATAAATAAAATCTTAAAAAAATTATTGCATATTGTTTTTTGATAATCGATTGAGAATTCATGTTGTTTATGGTGTGAAGTAGAAGACTCCTATTTTTTATATTTTCAAATTGATGGACAATGGTCTAAGACGTTTTTTGCATAGTTGATCATTTTTCCAATGATGTGAAAGGTCGTTTCACAGTAAACCGCAGCTCCACATATCACAACTGATTTTATTCTCTCCACTCCCTTGTACTAATGTTTTTATGTTTTCTTTTAATTTTTCCTTTCTTTCAATGTTTTAATTATTGTAGCTTAATGACATGTTCTTATAGTTAGTAAGGCAAGCTCATTTTTTTGTATTAAAAATTATCTTGGATATTTTTATAAATTTTGTTTGTCATATGACATTGAGGTCTTGTCAAGTATCATGAAACAGCTTATTAAGATCTTAATTGCGCTTATATTAATTTCAAAGGATTATCTGCGGGAAAAAAACAACTATTTTGCATCACTAAATCTTCTTATCCAAGCACATGAATAATCATTTATGTAATTTTAAATGCCCTTCACTGTATTTTTATGGTTTTGTTTCATATGGTTTCTTGTACATTTTGGGATTTATTATACCTTCTGTTTTTATTTTTGCAATTGCAAATAATTTTTTTCTTCCAATATATTTTTAATTAGTCATTTCTGCTACTTGGGTAATTATTTTTTTTATTTTTGTTTAGTTACAGTTGTCCCAATTTTCTCCCCATTGCTCTCTCCTGCTCCACCCAACTTTTTTGATGTTTTAATTTGTAGTCTATCTACATTTTAATCTTAGAACTTTGTTGTTCTCTTCCTAACTTCTTGCATTTCATGCTTTGTATTTGAAAGCCTTTGTTTGGCTCATTTTGACTTATTAACACCTAGCTATGATGATGGTGGGACAATGGCAAAATGCACCACTGGTTTTTAAAGAGTTCTGTCCTTTTCTTTATTAACTTTAGTGAGGAATAATTGACAAATACAATTGTATGTGTTTATAGTGCGCAATGTGATAATTTGATATACATATAAATTGTAGAATAATTACTGAAATCAAGATAATTAACACATCTAAGACCTCAGTAATTAACATAGGTAACTTGTGTGTGCGTGTGTGTATGATGATAATGCTGAAGACTTACTCTCAACAACTTTCAAGTAATCAATAACATACTGTTAACAAGAGTCATTATGGAAAACCATATGGTGTTCCTCAAAAATATTAAAAAATGAACTGTCATAAGATTCAGTAATCTCACTTCTGGGTATGTGTCCAAAAGAAGTGAAATTAGAATTTAAAGAGATATCTGTACCCCCATTAACTGCAGTATTATTTATAATAGCCAAGATATCAAAACAACCTATCCTTTGACAAGTGAATGGATAAAGACAATGTCATATCTATATAGATATTATTCAGCCATAAAAAGAAGGAAATCCTGCCATTTGTGACACCATGGATGCATCTGGAGAGCATTATGCCAAGTGAAATAAGCCAGAAAGAGAAAGAGGGTCCTGTCTTTCTGAGAGTCCAGTGTCTTCCTGGAATGCTACTCCATCTTCCTGGCCACCATGCCCACCCTCACTGTCTCTGTATTGGGTACACATCACGACTGTTCATGTATAGCCCAAACGAGGAAAGAGGAGATGGAAGGGCCATTCCAGCTGCTTCAACCACAGTCCCCAAGTTAGTTCCATGATGCTTCCTCCCTGAATCCTTTGACTCTGTACTTGAAGTTTCTCAAAGTTGCCCCAACCTCTGGAGAAATTTTTTTCCTACTGAGGTGTATTCTAGACATAAGAGAGTCTAGACACATTTTACTTTATATTTTTTATTCTTCAGGAATTCTTCAAAATCTCAGGTCTATCAGTGATATTGTTTCTTGTTTTCTAATGTTATGATTGATTTATTCTCCTTCTGTCATCTTTTCTGCTCTTGAATGCTCTTGGACACTGGCAGATGAGTTCAATTCAGTTCACTGTCTTAATCAACAGAATGATTTCCTCCAGATGTAAGTCTTAATGTATCATTTTTCCCTCTTAAAATGTCTTGGTAATTTTTCCAGCTTCCACCTCTGTTTCACAAGATCCTTTGTCATCTGATGCCAGCCATTTGTCCAGCCTCATTCTTATCACCTTCTCCCCAAAGCTCAGCTCTCGTTTGTAAGCTGGAGGTCTGCTTGTGTTCCCCAAACACACTCTTCCTCACAGTCCTTGCTGTCTGCTATTCTTTACACTCCTTTTTAATTACGTTCATTCCATTGGTTAGATTAAAGCCAAGATATCAGCTTCTCTAGAAAGCTTTTCCCGACCTCCAAAATTAGGTTAGATGCCCCACAACTATTCTTCCATGATGCCTTCTACTTATTCTCATTATTACATTTGTCACACTGTGTATGGCAATTTGCTTTTTACTTGTTCTTTACCTCTTTAGCCTGTATTTATGTGAAGGGCAGGGATTGTAATTTGTTCATCATCATAAAATCCCTGATGTAAGAAGCTGCAATTAATCTTATCTGTATATTTTCTAGAGCCTGATACAATGCCTCAAACATAGCTGTGGTTAAAAGCAGGAGCTTTGAAGTAAGGCAGACTTAGATTGAAAGTCTAGTCTTTCACCTATTAGTTCTGAGCAGTGGTGGTTACATAATTTGCAGGGGCCATGGGAAAATGAAAATGCAACCCCCTGCTTGGGTAGGGAAGTCAATCTCTCCTTCCCATAGGCCCATCTCCCCAACCCACAGCCGATAAACAATCTCCAAGGGGTTGCAACCTTCATGTTGGGATGGGATTGGTACCTGGATGAGAAGAAAGCAAGTGGCTCTGGCCATCACCTATCTATGAAAATTAGTAACAGAAAATTCATTTAAAATGGGGCCAGGAGACTTGAAGGGAGAACTCTCATGCATGTGTCACTCAACACACACTACTGACCCAACAGGTAAGGATGCACCTAACAACTCCTACAGGAAGCAATATTACTTTAATAACTCATCAGGAAGAATAAAAAAGATGTCTCCTTGCTCAGTAACAGCTCAGCCAATGAGATAAGACTGCCGTAATTCTGACAATGAAAAGTCACTACATTTGGAAATTTCTGTTTCCTCCAATGAACTCTTCGTTTACAACAGCCCCTCCTAAACCCATAAAGCAGCTGTCTTCTCCTTTGTTTTTCTGGCCTTGTGCATGGTTTGCATTTAAACCACATGTCTTGAATTGCAATTCTTTGTTATTCCCAAATAAACCCACTTTGTTAGGAAAAATTAAAAAATAATAAATCAAAGCCAAACAAAAACAAAACATGTACCAAATGTGACATGGCATTGTCAGCCCTCCCAAAGACTCCGAATTCTCCCTGTTTGTGTGCCCAGGCCCCCCAGGGGGCTGCCAGAAACAGTGGAACATGGGTCTCCCACTGCAGGTAATCACTGCCTGGGCCATAAGACTAAGGCAATTACAAGGATAAGAGAAGAGAAGAAGGCCAACGGTATCTTATAGGTGATAAAATACAGGACCACTTCTAAACTGAGGCTCCCATCCCTGACAATCCACTGGTCCCTTGAATTTCACTATAAAAAATTCAATGATAAAATAATTAAAATGTCAGAAGAAGACCACAGAACATTGATTCTAATAATAGTGACCCTTGGGGTGGTGGGAGAGAGGTGGTGAAACCTGTGCAACTACACTAGTTGCAAGCCAACAAAGCTGGTTCTAAAGTTACTCTGGGACCTAAGAAAAGGTCACCTAAAGTTTCTGAGTCTCAGCGTCTTCACCTGCAAAATAGGCATGATGAAACCTACCTCACCAAGTTAGAATAAGCCTTAAAGAAGTAGTGCCCAGGTGTTAGGAGATGGGTGAAAAGGAAAATTTAAAAAGTAAATTAAAAATTTAAAAATAAAAATAAACTCATCATCCCTGTAGAATGGGCAGAGTGGAGAATCTCGGCTTAAAAGAAAAAAAAAAATGTCCCCACAGGTCATTAGCACAGCACTTTGATATTTGGGGGGGAAGTTAATATCTATTGCTTAAAAGTATATAACACAATTTTTGTAATGCACAAAATGTTTCAAAGTTTAATCAGTCATTAACCCTTTACTTAGTCATTACTCTTTTGAGTTGGGTTGTGAAATGCGGGAAATGGCAATGGGATAATTTCACATTTTAAACCTATACCCGAACCATGCTATATTGAAATTGGGTCTCAGCAAACATTTCTGAGCAGCTGCATATGATTGTCCTGCAGTGCTTAGAAAATACTGGTTCCTGAGCTCCACCATCAGAAAAATCTGGAGATAATATTGGGGAAAATATGTTTTTGCAAGCCTTTAGTTTATTCACATATACACACTTTTTAAAAAATTAGTTTTATTGTTATTATTTATTCTATTACAGTTGTCCCAATTTTCCTCTTTTTCCGTCTTCTGCCCAGCCTACTCCCCTCCCCTGTTTCCCTAGTCATTCCTAAAACTATTGTCCATGTCCATGGGTCATTCACACATGTTCTTTGACTAGTTTCTTCCCCTTCTTTCCACCATTCCCAGTCTCCCCTCCCCTGTTACCGCTGTCAGTCTGCTCCATCATTCCATGTCTCTGGTTCTGTTTTGCTCATTAGTTTATTTTGCTGTTTATATTCCTCTTATAAGTGAGATACTTATACATTTTTTTTCTCAACATTTCCATTTGCTTTTATTTCCTTCTGAAGTAAATTTACATACATAGAATGGACTCCTTAAGTGCAGATTTACAAACTTGACAGATGCTTAGACCTTTGTAGTCCAAACGCTATCAATACATGAAATATGCCATACACTGAATGCCTATGTTTTACCAAAATTCCTATTTTGAAGCCTAATTCCCAAAGTGGTAGTATTTGGAGGTGGGACCTTTCATATGAAGGCAGAGCCCTGATCCATGGGAATAGTTTCCACAAGAGAAATGGTATCCCTCTGGGCCATGACAGGACACAGCAGGAAGATGACTGTGTCCTCCTTCCAACAGGAAGGTGATTGAGTTGTAGTTCTTTCTATATCTAGGATGCTAGATACCCGCCATCAGATATATATCTTACAAATAGTTTCTCCCAGTCTAAGCTGTCCTTGTATTTCTTAATAGTGTCTTTTGAAGAGCAGCATTTTTAAAATTTTGAAGTTTAATTTAACATTTTATTCTTCCATGGTTAGGGTTTCTTCACCCACTAACCTTTTAGAATCCTGCTCTGTATTCTCTCACGTTCTCTAAACTCTTAGCTTAATCATAACCATGACCCGAGCAGCATAAGCAACCCTCTTCCATTTCCATTCCTCTTCAGTCTATGTTATCACTCGTCAAGCTCTGCTTCGGTGACACTTGAAAGATAACTTCCAAGGACGTGGACTCAACCGGCACTTAAAAAAAGAGTCCCCTGTGTATGAAACAAGTGTTTGATACTTATTATTATTTGAAGAAAAGGGCAACTGGCTTTGTTTCCTGTTGTTCTTTTTTTTTTTTTTCAGAGACACAAATTCCTTTCTATGTTTAAAAATTCCTAAAAGCACCAAGATCAAGGCTGCAATCTGCAACTTAAAATCTTCAGATTTACGAACTCACAGTGAGGTGCAAAGGGAAAGATTGGGATGATTATAGTGAGCTCATTAGGCTCATTTTTTTTAATGCTCTGTATTTACAAACAATCAATTGAAGATCTAATGGCATTTGACAGAGAGTTAGGATGTAAGGTGTGTCTCTTTGATGAGAAAAAGCAGACATAAGGGACAAGGCACTTTGCCTCAGGCCAAAGGCACTTTGCCTCAGGCCACCGTGAGGAGCTTGGAACAGAAGCCAGTCCCCTATCAGGAGGTCCCAGTTGCCTCTGAAATTCCGTGATCAGAACAGGCAGAACACAAAAGAGAAACCCACTGAGGAGAGGAAATGTTTTCCCACAAAAGCAATTTCCTCCGATTTGTATTTCAGCAACAAATTTGTTTCCAGTTTCAGATGCCACTATTCAAAACTGACCTGCTGCCTTTCAGCTATAACAGAAGCTCTCTCATTCTTCAGTGACACGCTTCTAAATATTTACCAATACAACCTGGCCCTTACTCCTCTTTCTCTGGCTTCACCGAGGTGAGCCCTCGACTCCTGCCAACACTTCTCAAGCCTTGATTACTGTTATGTCTTTCTCGTGGGCTGATATGCTTTCTCATGTAATCTACGAGGTGCTATAAATGTTTACAACTGAACTGCTAACATGGATAAATAAAACACTGTGCATTTGTGCAGTTTAGTGACCTTTATTATGCTTTTTATACTCTTAGCTAGGTCTAGAAGATTTGCTTTATCTCAAGAGAAATAGATTAGATTATTGTAAGTATATTACTCAGTACCAGTTGCACTCGAATCCTGAAATTGTCTCATTCTTAGACTGTGTGTATGTGTGTGTATGTTCTTAGTTAGAACCTAGTTAATTTAATGATAAAAAGAAAACCTTGATTAAAATTTCAATCTTCTTCTAATTGACAATTACAGTTGTTTAAGGTAGCAGTTCCAAAACTTTAGCAGGCTCTGAATTTCCTGGAGAACTTGTTAAAAAGCAGATTGCTGGCCCCAACCTCCACAGTCTCTGGTTCAGAAGATCTGAGGTGAGTCCAGAAACTTGCCTTTCCTACAAGTGCTGCTGGTCCAGGAATCTGAATAATTGATTTAATTCCTTACACTGAAGAACCAAGGATATTTTCTTTTTTAGTTTTGATTTCCAGCAAGTGGTTGCCTTATTTCTAATTATGAACTATGCAGAAGACTAAAGCTTTGTTATCACAAAAAGCAGGGCTTGCCTTAAAAAACCTGGAGAGCCACTGACCCTCACACATGGACAAATACACATCTCAAGGTACACAGGGTTCCGGGACAGCTTGCCCAGTCCTGGTGGCCTCCAGCTGTGCTGGGCCTCTCTTCCTGTGGGAAGGGCTTGTGAGAATTTTTTGGCCCATTTTTTCCCCTCCACATTACCACCTCTTTCTACTCACCTACTTTTCAACTTTGTCTGCAGGAGTATATTAACCAGGAGTACTACTTCTCTCTCTAACTTCCCTTCTATACCCCCATCTGCTTTAAACATTAAGTTTCTTATACACACTTAATAGCTCAACTCAGATCTCTCTCTCTCACTCTCTCTTACACACACACACACACACACCTGCCCCATGACACCCTAGAAAAACTTTCAGGGCCTCTCTGTGGTCTGAGCATTTTTGTCACACATCTCACTCAACACATGGCTCTGCACTTTTCTGGTTATGTGTTTACCCTTCCCTATGAAACTTGGGCTCTTCTAGACAGAGCAGTATCTTATTTATGTTTATTACTCTGCAAAGTCACACCTCATAAATTAAGGGAAGAAAGCAAAATGGAAGGAGGGAGGAAGTTCTGTTCCCAGGAAATGTGCAGACATATATTATAGGGGGTAGTCTGGTAGTTGTGTGGTTGCAGAAAGCAGTGAAGCCTACTATTCACTGTGACAACCCCCCAATGTGGATCTTCACAGCAACAAATGGAATGAGCCATATGAAAGATTTTGCCTTCAGTCAAGGACATGGATCCAGGACAGCAATAGAAAAAGAATGCAGAGGACATCACTTGCGCACTTGTCATTCTCATGTCTCCGGCAGAGATGGTGCTGATGCCATGACAATGGCAGGGGGTTCTTTGGGGTCTTTCATTTGGAGCTGAAGGATTTCGAGACTCAGGAGGGACATGGGATAAGATAAAAACAAGGGCAGGAATAATATTTGCGAAGAGCCATTCATTATTGGCCTCTTATGTGCCAAGTACTCTTCTAGGGGCTGGAGGTACAATGATATTGGCCAGTTAAGTTGAGGGTTACGTAATGAATTAAAATAATATGTATTTGTCTCTTCATCATGTATCAAGTCTTTGGCTTTCCATTAATACAAGAAATAAAACTCATAGACTTTTCTGTTATCTCATTTATCTTCAATATCTTACAAATATAAATGAATGATAAATTTATATCATGCATTATATGTCTTTTTGCTACTTCCAAAAATAGCTTAAAATATTTTTTTTCATAGAGTCACTTGGAAGAGGGTTAGGCAGTATCTTACAAAGCTAACTATAGCCTTACCATACAATCTAGCAATCATACTCGTAAGTATTTACTCAAATGAACTGGAAACTTAGGTTTGTACAAATACCTTCACACAAATGTTTGTATATCTATAATTGCTAAATTCATAATTCACAGTATTCAATTCATAACTGATAAAAATTGGAAGCAATCAAGATGTCCTTCAGTAGGAATATGGATAAACAAACTCTGGTACATTCATACAATGGAATGTTTTTCAGCAAGTAAAAGAAATGGTCTATCAAGCCATAAAAAAGACATGTAGAAACCTTAAATGCATATTGCTGCATGAAAAAAAAAGCCAGTCTAACAGGCTACATATTGTATGATTACAACTACGTGACATTCTGGAAGAGGAAAAACTATGGGGACAGTAAAAAGCTGAATGGTTGTCAGGGGTCGAGGGGGAGGGAGGGATAAATAGGTGGAGCACAGAGGATCTTTAGGGCAGAAAACCCACTCCGTATAACAGTGGATACACATCGTAATATGTCAAAACCCACAGAATGTACAATAGAAAGTGTGAACACTAATGTCAACTAGGGACTTTAGTTAATAATAATGTATTGCTGTTGGCTCATCAATTGTAATAAGTATACCACAATACTGCCAAATGTTAATAATAGGGGGAAGTGAATATAGTAAAAAGAGGGTATCTGGGAACTCTCTGTACTTCTGTTTAATTATTTTTCAACCTAAAACTATTCTAAAAATAAAATATGACACAGGGAAAAAACATATTTCTCTCATTGTATTCCATTATAGTCTGAAGACATCTAGAAATCCATTTTTCCCTAGCTCCCGATGCCTTGTTTTTGGAAAAGTTGAATTTTTATTGTATGTCTGTGTTGGCAGAGTACAATACATTTCCTCTCTCCTAAGCAGAAGGAGATAATATTTAATGCTGATCTCATGAAGACTGATGAGAAAGTAAACTCTATGAAATAAAAATATTTTGGAATAAATTATTACAAACTGAGAGGGAAATGGGTACTATTAAGTGTAAATTTACACTTAATGCTATCAGTTTCAGAGAATTTGGTCTATACAAATTTAATCTTGGCAGCTAGCCATTAAGAACTTTAAGACTGGTACATCTTGAGAACCGTCCTAACTTTTTTGATGGGGTAAAGATGGGGCAAAAGAACTTAAGGAAAAGACTTATTTTTTTCTTTCACAAACTTCCATTTGAAGACATTTTCAAAGTCTGTTCTCAAGATAATTCTGGAAATGGATTTCAAAAACTGCTACTCAGATTTCTGTTTTGTAGTAAACTTAGGTTTCACCCAGTGTCAAATTGATAGCCAGATACTGGGAAACCTCTATTTATAATAGCACAGCATATTTTTATAGCAGTTTTAATTTGCAAAGTCACTTTTCATATATTATCTAATTTGATAGTCATAATGATTCTAGGAAAATTATAAAACAAGTGTTAGCTACTAAATAAATAACCACAATTTCTCAAAGTAAGAATAGTTTCGTAAATGTTCTTGTAGCTTCTATTTCATAATCATGGTTTGGGCAGCTGGGCCTGCAACTCTAAGAAACCAAGCTAAGATAGGTGGTTATACTAATTCTTAAAACTACCAAAAATATCCTCCCGCAATTCTCAGTTCAGAATCACTGTGGAGATTTCTTAAAATAAATCCTTCCTATTTTTCTTATTTCCCTCTTTGGTTAAAGTAATTCTACTTATCAAATGCTTGAATGAAAAAATGTCTTTTCATAGAGTACAACTGGAGATGAAATAATATTAAATATTATTTATATTTATTATATATTATATTTATTGTATAAATATTAAATAAGTAAAGATAAATATGTAATCAGAAACAGGTATCTTTGAAAACAAAATGTAGACTCTTGTAGCAGACACTGTTTGCCCTGCATGCTGTTTTCTGTTTTGAACGTGAATAGAAACGTGTGACGTTCTTGAGTACATGCTCTACTGGGGACCTCTCTGCCTGAGTCAATGGCTGGGGTAAAGATCCAAATGTAGCATTGGTTACACTTACCTACAGGATATTGAAGAGCCTGAGTATTAAAAGTTCATTTCTGGAAGCTTTATTAGGCTACACGCTTTCCGTTTTGGCTACCATACAGACTTGTCAGGAGAATGCCACAGACACATGGGTGCCTAAAGAGGTGGGATGATCGAACCAATGAGATCCAATTTTAAAGTGAATACTCACATGCCTTTAGACGTAGTGATTCTCCAGAGGGAAATTCAACCTGTCTTTCAGAGTGGAACTTGCTGAGGTTATAACTGGGTTTGGATTTAGGCCCAGACTGCACAGAAATGGAGCAGAATCATTCTTATTCTGATCTTGGCTATCTGACTCAGAGTTTTGGTTTTCTGGTTTACTTTAGGGAATGTCCTCATTGTTACACTTTTGGCTTTTTAACTTATAAGTGTATCTACACATCAAAAGTCCAGATATTTTTAATATAAAATATTATAGGTTTCATATTTTTAAAATATCAATCTGTTTTTTTTCTCCTGACCTATTTCATATGGAAAGAAAATAAAATGTTGGCTAATTATGTCCTTTTTTTAGGCATGTTAAATTACATATAATCATTAGAAGGCCACTAACAACATAATATTTTAACTTTTTGGTAAAAAGCAAAATTCATTGTGGTATATTAAAATTGTGAAAATACTTTCTCTTACCCTAATAGGTTGCCTGTTTATGGTGTATTTATTTAAGCAAGTACCTCTTTAAGTACTCAAGGACGTTTTTAGGACCTCTCTCTCCAGAAAGGCTGAAATCTCTAGGGCTACCTTGGGCCCCCAGTTTGGGTGGGTGCATTTTCTCATTGCCCTAGATTGGAATCCACTATTGCTTTTTCTAGAGAAAGTTGCTGGTCTTTGAAAGAAAAATATTCTGAGATAGTGATCACGCCTATACGTGAGGGAGTTTGGGAAATTCCTGGGAGAAGCTACCAAGATGTTAACGCAGATGCCAACAATACAGTGAATGAAAACGAAACACTTCCATTAACTTCAGGTCAAGAGGGATGGTCATAATCTCTTGCAAAAATGATATCAACATGCAGCACAGAGAAGGAAACAATTATTTTTTACCTGGGTGGGTCAAAGTGGAGGGGACATCTTTGTCTTGAGAGATATAGAGTTCCCTTTCCTGACAGATGAAATCAGTGCTGGATTTATCGGTAAATTCCTGTAGTCAAAAAGAAGCAAGAACGCAACACTCCACTTACATATTCCCGAATTAATAATACTGAAAAACATTTCCTAAACAAAGAAAATACCTCTTCAACATAAATAAATAAAAACTCGTGCAACATAGTTTTACAGGTTTCCAATTCCTTCTCCTTTGACTTTTTCTCCACAGCAGAGTTTATGTCCAGCGGGAAACTCTTGTGTGGTCCTCCCGAGTGTAATGGGAATTTTGCAACTCTGCCTGGGTTTCTCTCTGGAGCATCCATATCTCTGCAGGTCCTTCGGACAACACTTCCTGGTTCTTCCTCACAGGGTTTACCTGGGATTGAATTCCCTCAGTGGGGAGCAGAAAGGGTAAATTCATGTGCTGGTGATGTTACATTTAGTCTAAACTGATGCCATTACTGATATTTGCTCCCCCCCATCATCTGGTGTTGAATTGCACTCTGGCAGTCCACAGATAATTCAGCGCAATTTCTGAAAGGGACTGAGCTGCCAAACCGCATTATTACTCTTATTACTATAACTATTATACCTAAACCGCAAGGAACAGCATGTAGACTTTTAGCAGATGAGGTGGAGTTTATCTCTTTATAGTAGAAAAAGAAGAGTAATTTAATTTGTTCTGGTTGTCCTAACCTGAGTGATGCAACACTCCAGTAACACTAGCTATCATTTATAAGAATGGAGGCAAGTATATAATTATGCCAATTCCCTCTATAGTTGGTCTTGTCTAGTCTTTATCAGAAACTTCTGTCAAGGAGGAGAGGGACTGCTGTCTACAATATCTGTCTTTAAATTAAAAATCGGTTCTGAAACAAAGAACAGGCATTCTGTTCCATGCCAGAGACCAAACTTAGTTGCCAGAAAGATCTCTCTTAAAATTAAAGTTGCTAAGCAGGGATTCTCTGTAGTTTGTAGGATTATGCTGCGGTTTTATGTCTACCCAGAATGATGGGTGGTAGAAAAAGTCATACTTCAGATAGGCTAGAATATTGGAGTAGGTAGTGTCTAAGGTTACTTCCAGTTTTTGTATCCTGTGATGCTATAGAAAAGTAGCTACAGGCATATGAACTCTGCATAGAATAAAGGCAAATGATAGATTGCTCCAAACTAGGGGTTAAAGAAGGCAAGCAAAGCACGTGGAATGCATGTAATTCTGAGTAGTGGTAAGGAGTGGGTAGGGTGGGAAGAATTGAGAAGTTGTGCTTTATTGATATTTTTTTCTCTTCCGGAAATTGTATTAAGTGCATGAAAGGAAGTAAGGTATTGGACAGTTGCAGAATCTTCTCTTCCCTAAATTTCCTCAAAAGTATAATCTACCTATAAATGTATGTGTGTACACACACATATAACTGACCAGTGGCAGGGGTCACACTAATGAGTTGGCCCAGTTAATGGTATTTTATTTTTGGAATTCTCCGTAAGAATCCTTTCAAGGCACTCTAGAAATAATAGAACAGAAATACTTTGGATAAGAGCCTCTAAACTGCAATTATTTGTCCTATATCTGAAAAAAAAAACATTATAAATTTCCTCTTTCTCCTCCAGTAAGAAGAGAACTATAGGAAGATTTCATAAACATACCCAGATAAAAGTCCCTCTGTGGTCACTTCTGTGTTCTTCTCTGCCACATTAAAGGGAATTCAGGGTTTGAGTCAGCACAGCCGCTGTTGCCAGGGAAACAGAGGACCTCATCAGAATGCAACTTCGTGAAGAATCAAATGCCCCAGTTATTAGGTCTTTTGATTGGTCTACAACACACATGAATCTCTTTTATACCTAAAAAAAGTTATTTTCTTCTTACAATCTATTATATAAACATGTTTGTGAGCTGGGTCCAGACAGAATACTATATCCGGTTACCTGATTAAGCTTTTGGTGGAAAGATGGAAAGCAAAACCAGAAGATAGGCTGTTCCCAGTTTTCACAGAGAGCTGCTGACATTAACAGGCCCTTTCTCCTGAGGGTCTTCCTAGGAGTTCTCCAGAGACCAAGAGAGCGGAACGATTTGTTTCTGATAGTATGCTTTTCACCTTCTAGGAGGTCATTACAGTTTTCTAAAACTCAGGTAAATTAAGCATTGGCTGCTTTGCAACTAGACACTAAAACTACCTAAATCTTTAAAGCTGGGAGCATTTATCTGAATTTCATAGCCCTCGGGTATTACTGGAAGGTCTTTCAGAAGCAACTTAAATCCTTACTGTAATTTTAGGTTTGTTCCAACTCAAACAACTCACCAGAGTGATTTCTAGAGAATAGGTGAGCTGATGCAGACTAGATTTGGGCTATTTGGGGGTTGATAAAAATCCCAATGAGATATTTACCCATTTATAAAATCATTAGTTCATATACTTATTGATTCTAATTCACCTAGCCAATCTTTTTCCTGTAAATAAGTACCCCTCAAGAAACCACTTCATCCAATTTTTGTTTTATTGGTGATAGATAACATGACCTCTTATTTATGCTATAGAATGTGATTATCGAACATGCTGCTGTGCTCATCCAAGAAAAATCTGAAATGTGGTCATTTCTAAAGCACTTTCTTCAGGAAGGCAAAGAAGGTGTGGTGGATGTCTAATTATGAATGCTTGTCTCATAGGCACATAGTTATTCAGTAAAAGATCTTGGAATTTAACTATCTGGAAACCTTTAAGCCCTCTCTCGACTCTGTCCTTGTCTCCCTGTGCATGATATTAATACTTCCAGATATTTTTACTCTCTGCTTAGAATTTATCTAAAGTAATCTATTCTTACATTTTACTTTTAAACTAGTGCCTCAAGTGTTCTTATTTTCAGCAATTATTCTTATTAACTTACATTGCATTTCCAAAGTACATTCCAGAACATTTTTAACCTATTTACTGAGAGTATCTTGCCTGATGATAGCATGATTTCAAATGAAATCCATTTTACTTATTAGGGGCCATTCACCTATTCTCCCAATAGGCAGATTCAGGTTTAGTTGGGCTAAAGCGGCCCATATAATCAAGGATTTATAAATGTGATCTCCTCTGAAAGTTTTTAATTCTTTTTTTTTTTTTACAGATTTTTCATTGTTTTTTTCTGTTACCATTTAGTCCTCTTATACTTCTTGCCCTTAGCAATTACCACACTGTTGTCCATGTCCATGAGTCCTTTCTCTTTTTTGCTCAATCCCTCCATCTCCTACCCTCTCTTCACCCCCTTGGTTGTCATCCTGCTCTCTATCTATGAGTCTGTTTCAATTTTACTTGTTCAGTTTCTTCATTGGATTCCACATCTGAGTGAAATCAAATGGTATATGTCCTTTTCTGATTGGCTTAGTTCACTGAGCGTAGTATTCTCCAGGTTCATCCATACTGTTGCAAAGGGTAAAATTTTCTTCTTTTTTACTCCCGAGTAGTATACAATTGTATAATTGTCCCATAGTTGTTTTATCGACTCACCTACTGATGGACAATTGGGCTGCTTCCATATCTTGGCAATTGTAAATAAACCTGCAATGAATATGGGGGTGCTTATGTTCTTTTGAATTAGTGTTTTATGTTCCTTTCGATATATTCCCAGAAGTGGGATCACTTAGTCAAAAGACAAATCCATTTTTAATTTTGGAGGTATTTCCATACTGCTTTCCACTGTGGCTGCCCCAACTGGCATTCCCACCATCAATGCAAAAGGGTTTCCCTTTCTCCACATCCTTGCCATCACTCATTTGTTGATTTGATGATAGCCATTCTGACAAGTGTGAAATGATATCTCATTGTGGTTTTAATCTGCATTTCTCTGATAATTAGTAAAGTTGAGCATATTTCATATGTCTATTGGCCATCTGTATGTCCTCCTTGAAGAAATGTCTATTCGTATCCTTTGCCTATTTTTAATTGGGCTGCTTGGTTTTTTAGCGTTGAGTTTTGTAACTTCTTTATACATTTTGGATATTAACCCCTTATCAAATCTATTGGAGAATATGTTCTCCCATTCTGTGGGTTGTATTTTTATTTTGTTGATGTTTACCTTTGCTGTGCAAAAACTTTTTAGTTTGATATAGTCCCATTTGTTTATTTTTTTTTCTTTCACTTCTCCTATTTGGGGAGATATATCTGAAAAATATATATATTGCTACAAGCAATGTCCAAGATTTTTCTACTTATGTTTTCTTCTACTATTTTTAAGGCTTTGGGTGTAATATTTAATCCATTTTGATTTTATTCTTGTGTGTGGTGTAAGAAGGTGGTCTAGTTTCATTTTCTGCATGTATTTGTACAATTTTCCCAACACCATTTATTGAATAAACTATCTTTAGCCCATTGTGTGTTCTTGCTTCCTTAGTCAAATATTAATTGACTATAAATGTGTGGGTTTATTTCTGGGCTCTCTATTCTATTCCGTTAATCTATGTGTCTGTTTTTATTGCCAGTACCAGGCTGTTTTGACTACTATGGCCTTATAGTATCATTTCATATTAGGTAGCATGATTTCTCCAACTTTGGTCTTCTTTCTCAGGATCGCTGTTGCTATGTAGGACCATTCGTGTTTCTACATAATTTTTTTTTTTTACTCTTAGTTACTTTTTAAAAAATTTTTAATTACTTTATTGTTTTTCAATTACAGTTGTCTGCTCCACATAAATTTTTGAAATATTTGTTCTAGTTCTGTGAAATAGGTCATTGGAATCTTGATAGGAATTGCATTGGATCTATAGATTGCTTTGGGTAGTATGGACATTTTAACGATATTAATTCTTCCAATTCATGAACACAGAATGTGCTTCCACTTATTTGTATCTTGGTCAAATTCTTTTTTCAGTGTCATAATTTTCTGAGTACAGGTCTTTTACATCTTTGGTTAGGTTTATTCCTAGGTATTTTATTCTTTTTGAAGTAATTATGAATGGGATTGTTTTCCTAATCTCTTTCTCTTAGTTCATTATTGGTATATAAAAATGCAACTGATTTCTGAATATCAGTTTTGTATTTTGCTACTTTGCTGAATTCTCCTATTAGTTCTTGCAGTTTCTTGGTGGAATATTTTGGGTTCTCTATGTACAGTATCATATCATTTGCAAAAATGACAGTTTTACTTCTTTCTTTCCAATTTGAATTCCTTTTATTTCTTCATATCTGATTGCCATGGGTAGAAATTCCAGTACTATGTTGAATAAGAGAGGAGAAAGCAGACATCCTGTTTTGTTCCTGATCTTAAGGGGAATGCCTGTAGTTTTTGCCTATTGAGTATGATGCTAGCAGTGGGCTTGTCATATATGGCCTTGTTATGTTTAGGTATGTTCCTTCTTTTTTTTAAAAATTTATTTATTTATTTATTTATTACTTTATTGTTGTTCAATTACAGTTATCTGCATGCTCTCCCCTCCCCTCCCCCTCCAATCCCACCTCCCTTCCCTGCCTCCCTCCCCACCCTTGGTTCTGTCCATGTGTCCTCTATAGTGTTTTCTGAAAACCCTTCTCCCCATTGTCCCCTCCTCCCTGGCTATTGTTAGATTGTTCTTAATTTCAATGTCTCTGGTTAAGTTTTGCTTGCCTTTTTGTTTTGTTGATTATGTCTGGTTAAAGGTGAGATCATATGGTATTTATCCCTCACCGCCTGGCTTACTTCACTTAGCATAATGCTCTCCAGTTCCATCCATGCTATTGCAAAAGGTATGTTCCTTCTATTCCTCTAATTGCTGAGAGTTTTTTTTTATCATAAATTATCAAATGCTTTTCCTGCATCTGTTGATATGATAATGTGGTTTTTATCCTTCATTTTGTTTCTGTGGTGAATCACATTTATTGATTTGCAATTATTGTACCAATATTACATTCCCAGAATAGATCCCACTGGCTCATGGTGTATGATCTTTTTGATGTATTGCTGTATTCAACTTAGCATTGAACACTGAGTATTTTTAGCATCTATGTTCCTCAGGGATATTGGCCTGTAATTTTTTTTCTAGTGTCTTTTTCTTGTTTTGGAATTAGGATAATGCTGGTCTCATAATATACCGTATTTTCCAGACTATAAGACACACTGGACCATAAGACGCACTTAAGTTTTAGAGGAGGAAAATAGGAAAACAAATTTTGAAGCAAAACATGTGGTAAAATATTTAATAACATAATATTTCACCAATGTAAATGTAAACAGAACTCAGGTAAGCTACATTCAGACTATAAGACACACCCCTCTTTTCCTCCCAAAATTTTTGGGGGGAGTGTGTCTTATAGTCCAAAAAATGTGGTAAGTTTGGGAGCTTTCTGTTCTCTTGAAATTTTTGAAATATTTTGAGAAGGAGAGGCATTAGTTCTTCCCAGATTGTTTGGTAAAATTCACTTGTTAAGCCATCGGGTCCAGAGTTTTTGTTTGTTGGGAGTTTTTTTTTTTTATTACTGCTTCAGTTTCAATAAGTGTAATCTGCTAGTTAATATTTTCTGATTTTCCTGATTTATTTTAGGAAAATTGTATGTTTCTAGGAATTTATCCATTTCATCCAGATTGTCCAGTTTGTTGACATATAGCTGTTCATAATATTTTCTTACAATCCTTTGTATTTCCTTGGTGTTAGTTGTTATTTCTCCTCTTTCATTTCCGATGTTATTTATTTGGGTCCTTTTTTTCTTGATTAATCTAGTTAAACGTGTGCCAATCTTGTTTATCTTTTCAAAGAACAAGCTCTTGGATTCATTGATCTTTTATATCATCTTATAGACTCTCTTTCATCTATTTCTGCTCTGATCTTTATTATTTCCTTCCTTCTACTCACTGTAGGCATTGTTTGTTATATTTTTTCAAGTTCCTTTAAGTGGAAGGTTCGATTATTTATTTGAGTTTTGTCTTGTTTTTTTTTTTTTTTTGGTCTGAACTATTACTGTTTATTAGGTTAAACTGCAATTAAAACAAACAAATAAATAAAACAGAGTAGATAAGGGACATTGACCATTTTGCACACATAGTTACACATTAATAGTACATTAAATAATATGCATGCTAAACTGTAAAGAAAATTTGGTATGTTTGTTACAAGCCCAATTAATTCATAAGTTTAGTTATAAATGGTCTTTTGACCCAGATTTTTCCCTAAATATCAATTTTATTTTATTTTTAAGTATATTTTATTGATTATGCTATTACAATTTTCCCAGTTTTATCCCTTTATTCTCCCTCTTCCCTGCCCCACAACCCTCCAGCATTCCCCCTCCTTCAGTTCATGTCCATGGGTTGTACACATAAGTTATTTGAGTTATCTTTCCTATACCATTTTTGACCTCCCCCTGTCTATTTTATGCCTACCTATTATGCTTCTTTTTCCCTGTACTTTTTCCCCCCATTCCTCCCTTCCCCTCCCCCATGGAAATTCCTCCATGTGATGGCTATTTCCCTGATTCTGTTCCTCTTCTACTTGTTTGCTTAGTTTTTGTTTTTGTTGTTTTTCTTTCTTTCTTTTTCTTTCTTTCTTTTTTTTTTAGGTACATCTGTTGATAGTTGTGAGTTTGTTGTTATTTACTGTTCATATTTTGGTCTTCTTTTTCTTAGATAAGTCCCTTTAACATTTCATATAATAAGGGCTTGGTAATGATGAACTCCTTTAAGTCGACCTTATCTGGGAAGCACTTTATCTACCTTTCCATTCTAAATGATAGCTTTGCTGGATAGAGTAATCTTGGGTGTAGGTCCTTGCCTTTCATGACTTCAAATACTTCTTTCCATCCCCTTCTTGCCTGCAAGTTTTCTTTTGAGAAATCAGCTGATAGCCTTATGGGAACTCCTTTGTAGGTAACACTCTCCTTTCCTCTTGCTGCTTTTAAGGTTCTCTGCTTATCTTTAATCTTGGGTAACTGTATGATGATGTGTTCCTCTTTGGGTCAAACTTCTTTGGGTCCTCTTTGGATGTGTTCCTCTTTGGATCCAACTTCTTTGGGACTCTCTGGGCTTCCTGGACTTCCTAGAAGTCTATTTCCTTCCCCAGATTAGGGAAGTTTTCCTTCATTATTTGTTCAAATAAGTTTTCAATTTCTTGCTCTTGTTCTTCTCCTTCTGGCATCCCTATGGTTCGGATACTAGAATGTTTCAAGTCATCTTAGAGGTTTTTAAGCCTCTCTTCATTTTTTTAATTTTTTTTATAATTACTTTATTGTTTTTCAATTACAGTTGTCTGCATCCTCTCCCCTCCCCTCCCCCCAACCCCTCCAACTCCCTTCCCTTCCCTGCCTCCCCCTTGGTTCTGTCCATGTGTCCTCTATAGTGGTTCCTGAAAACCCTTCTCCCCATTGTCCCCTCCCCCCTCCCCTCTGGCCACTGTCAGACTGTGTTAATTTCAATGTCTCTGGTTATGTTTTTATTGCTTTTTTTCTTTTGTTGATCGTGTTCCAGTTAAAGGTGAAATCATATGGTATTTGTCCCTCACCACCTGGTCTACTTCACTTAGCATAATGTTCTCCAGTTCCATCCATGCTGTTGCAAAGGGTATAAGCTCCTTCTTCCTCTCTGCTGCATAGAATTCCATTGCGTAAATGTACCATAGTTTCTTGATCCATTCATTTGCAGATGGGCACTTACGTTGTTTCCAGCACTTGGCTATTGTGAATTGTGCTGCTATGAACATTGGAGTGCATAGGTTCTTTTGAATTGGTGTTTCAGGGCTCTTAGGGTATAATCCCAGTAGTGGAATTGCTGGGTCAAAAGGCAGTTCCATTTTTAGTTTTCTGAGGAAATTCCATATTGTTTTCCACAATGGCTGTACCAGTCTGCATTCCCACCAGCAGTGCAGTAGGGTTTCCCATTCTCCACAACCCCTCCAACAGTTATCTGTTGCTTTGTTTATGACGGCCATTCTGACCGATGTGAGGTGGTATCTCAGTGTGGTTTTAATTTGCATCTCTCTGATGGCTAATGATGTTGAGCATCTTTTCATATGTCTCTGGGCTCTCTGTATGTCCTCTTTTGAGAAGTGTCTGTTCATGTCTTTTGCCCATTATTTAATTGGTTTTTTTGTCTTCCTGGAGTGGAATCATATGAGTTCTTTATATATTTTGGAGATCAAACCCTTGTCTGAGGTATCACTGGCAAATATGTTTTCCCATACTGTTGGTTCTCTTTTTATTTTAATGCTGTTTTCTTTAGTACCACAGAAGCTCTTTATTTTGATAAGGTCCCATTTGTTTATTCTTTCCTTTATGTCTCTTGCCCTAGGGGACATATCATTGAAGATGTTGCTGTGTAGAATGTCTGAGATTTTCCTACCGATGTTTTCCTCTAGGACTTTTATGGTGTTGAGACTTATATTTAAGTATTTTATCCACCTTGAATTTATTTTTGTGTATGGTGTAAGTTGGTGCTCAAGTTTCTTTTTTTTGCATGTAGCCATCCAGATTTCCCAACACCATTTGTTGAAGAGGCTATTTTTATTTCACTTTATGCTACTTCCCCCTTTGTTGAAAATTAATTGCCCGTAGAGACTTGGGTTTATTTCTGGGTTCTCTATTCTATTCCATTGGTCTATCTGTTTTTATGCCAGTACCAAGCTGTTTTGATTACAGTGGCCTTGTAATATAGTTTGATATCAGGAATTGTGATCCCTCCAGCTTTGCTCTTCTTTCTCAAAATTGCAGCTGATATTAGAGTTTGTTTATGGTTCCATATAAATTTTTGAAGTGTTTGTTCTATATCTGTGAAATATGCCATTGGTACTATAATAGAGATTGCATTGAATCTATAAAATACTTTGGGTGTATGGACATTTTGATGATGTTGATTCTTCTGATCCATGAGCACAGTATATGTTTCCATTTGTTTGTGTCTTCCATGATTTCTCTCTTCAGTGTTGTGTAGTTTTCTGAGTATATATCTTTTACCTCCTTGGTTAGGTTTATTTCTAGGTATTCTATTTTATTTTATTTTATTTTTTTGCTATTTCAAATGGGATTTTTTTTCCTGATTTCTGCTTCTGATGTTTCATTGTTGGTATACAAACCTACAGCCAACATTATACTCAATGGGAAAAATTAAAATCTTTCCCACTAAGATCAGGAGCAAGACAAGGTTGTCCACTATCACCACTTCTATTCAACATAGTGCTGGAAGTTTTAGCCACAGCAATCAGACAAGAAGAGGAAATAAAAGGCATCCACATTGGAAAGGAGGAAACAAAACTATTGTTGTTTGCAGATGACATGATAGTGTACTTAGAAAATCCTATAGACTCCACCATAAAACTACTCGACCTAATAATTGAATTTGGCAAAGCAGCAGGATACAAAGTCAATATCCAGAAATCAAAGGCATTTTTATATACCAACAGTGAAACAGCAGAAGCAGAAATCAGGGGAAAAAATCCCATTTGATATAGCAAAAAATAAATAAATAAATAAAATACCTAGGAATAAACCTAACCAAGGAGGTAAAATATATATACTCAGAAAACTACACAACACTGAAGAAAGAAATCGTGGAAGACACAAACAAATGGAAACATTTTTTTAATTCTTGTTTCTTCATTCTGTTCCCGTTGGATGTTTTCTTCCTTTGTGTTTCAAATCATTGATCTGAGTCCTGGTTTCCTTCCCGTCACTGTTGGTTCCCTGAATATTTTGCTTTACTTCATTTTGGGCATCTTTCATTTGTTCTTTCATTTTTCGACCAAGCTCAATCAGTTCTGTGAGCATTTTGATTACCAGGCCTTTAAATTCTCCTTCAGATAGGTTGGGTATCTCCTCATCGCTTACCTCTCTTTCTGAAGTTTTGCTCTCTTCTTTCATTTGGGCCATATTTCTTTGTCTTGGGGCACCTGTTAAGTTGTAATGGGGTAGGGCCTTAGGTATTCATCAGGGCAGGGCAACCCTCCTTGCTGTGCTGTGGGGGAAGGGCCCAAGAGGGAACAATGCAGCTTGCCTGCTTGGCTCTAACCCACTTTCCAATGAACTCTCATGTGAAACTGGGAGTTTCTCCCACCGCCACAACCCCACCATAGTCCACAGTCAGCTCTGAGTCTCAGTTTCCCATTCAGTCAGCCCCACCCCTCGCTGAGGTTTCTCTCAGCCAGCCCCTTCTGCACAGTCTGCGGCCTCGCCTCAGGTTCTCTCGATCCACCATCCTACCAGTCTGGTTGTTCTGGTTGCCTGTTTCTTTAATTCCTTGGTTGTCGGACTTACGTGCAGTTTGGTTTTCTGGCATTTCTGGTTGTTTATTGATTTCAGATTGGTTGTTATCCTCTTTTTGGTTGTGTAAGGAAGTTATGAATTTCTACCTATGTCTCCATCTTGGTTGGAGCCCCTTTGTCTTCTTTTTTTGAGATAGGCCTGGAATGCTATGAATTTTCCTCTTAGGATTGCTTTCCATTTGTCCCACAGATTTTGGATTGCTGTGTTCTCATTTACACTTGTCTCAAAGTATCTTTTGATTTCTTCCTTAATCTTTTTGTTGACCCATTCATTGTTTAATAACATGTTATTTTGTTTTCATGTCTTTGTGTGTTTCTTCTTGTGATTGATTTCTAGATTCAAAGCATTGTGGTCAGAGAAGATACTTGATATGATTTCAATCTTCCTAAATTTATTGAGACTTGTTTTGTGTCCTAACATGTGGTCTGTCCTAAAAAATGTTCCATATGCACTTGAAAAGTATGTATATTCTGCTGTTTTGTGGTGAAATGCTCTAAAGATATCAATTAAATCCAATTGATCTAGTGTGTCACTTAAGGCTGCTATCTCTTTATTGATTTTCTGTCTGGAAGATCTATCCATTGAAGTCAATGAGGTGTTAAAATCCCTGACTATGACACTATTTCTGTCGATCTCTCCCTTTATGTCCATCAAGATTTGCTTTACCTATTTAGGTGCTCCTATATTGTGTCCCTTATTCTTATAGCTGGGTCTGCTTATCAGGTTATTTAGCAAATCCAAAGTAAGCGTTTAAAGCAAGACAATATGATTACAAGGAGTATATAACATAAAGCCCTAAACTAGAAAATTGACACTTAAAACTTGACAGAAGCATTCCTTTAGCAGTAAAATAAACTGCTTTCTCTTCTTGTAGATAAAGTGGAGTAATTTTTTATTAATCCATATGGTTCATCCTCCTGCCTAGTAAACCAATAAAGACAGCAATTTTCATTTAGTTCCCTTCTTCCAAGTTTTCAGTGTCAATAAATGCCTGTGATACCAGCCATGATTGTTTAGCCCACACATCTGGCTTGTATCTCAATTGCAATAATAATCTTGTCACAAACAGCCAACACAGTGATATGTGGAAATACTTGATTTTTTTTTCTTCTCCCCCTACTTCCCCCATACCTCCAGCTCCCTTCTTGCCTTTCCCCATTCCCAACCTCACAGAGTCCGGAAACTCTCGCAGCATTCCTGAAAAGTTACATAAGACACCAGAAGTAGATAACATTGTATGTTTCAAGTTTAAAATGCAGAATGTTTATGCCTGTAGAGGAGAAAAAATTGAAAGAATGTCCCTTTCAGGAACCATATCTGAAATGACTGGGAAGCTGACAAGTGTTTCCCTTATAGTAAAAATGATACTTAAGGATTCTGGGTGTTTTTACTGCCTAATAAATGGAAATTTCTTTATTCCTTAAGAATAAATAATAAAGATCTAAGTATCCACATTACAGCCAACTAGGCTGAGATTTCCAAGGCTTCATTTGAAGCAGGGGCAGGGGAAGGAGAATTTTAGATCCAAGAGCTGTGTCTTTGTGCCAAGCACCAATCCTCTTTTAATGGCATGGAAGGAAAGCGGTGGAGGTCACAACCCTTGGCTTGGCATATAAAGAAAGCAAGCCAGGTTCTCCTGTTGACATTTGATCACCTCTCTAATGCCTAACTTCCATGTATGGAGAATTATATCTACCCAACACCCAGAGTTTTTAAATCATAGCAGCCCTTCCTTTGCTTCTGGCATAATACAAGCCTTCTCTGAAAACAGTAGTGACTGTGCTATAATTCAGAAGAGGAGGTCATTTATTTGGAAAATGGAATTACCGGAAAAAAAAAGAGGTTTAGTGTGTAAACATTTTTGCCTAAATCAATATGTCACACAAAATTGGTTCTTCCAAAGCCTCCTGACCTTGCCCTTGCCTTCAGTGAGGTCAGCAACAGCAGACACAAAGCTCCAAGACTGATTGCAACACATTACAACAGTCTCCAAGGCAACATGGCCTCAAGGTCATCACAGAGCTGCCCAATATTCAGGAAGCTCTGAGGCGCTCTGTTCTTTGTGGTCTGGTATCTGGGTGGAAAGTTTAACCTGAGCACAAGTGGAGGCTGGTCAGTTCCTCCAGGCTTTTCACTCTTTTCTCAGGTTGGTCAGGTTTGTGAACAAGGTGGCCCCCACCTGTAATGTAAATATTTTTGAAAGGCTTGTAGAGTGTAGACACAACCTTCACCCAGTAGATTTACAACCCATGTAGGTAAGGAACAACAGAAGGGGGAGATGGTGAGTATCTTTGCTCATTTCCTAGGAAGGGGAGGTAACTTGAGAAAAGGAATGAATAAAGGAGGAATGAACAAGGCAAAAACATCTGGGGTATTTTTTTTCCCTACTGACCCCTATTCTTATTGTTTCTTTGACATCTTACTGAGTTTCTTTATTTTTCTTTTTGTAACGGAGTTATGCTATAAGTGGGATTGCAGAGTGCTGGATACAACTGAAATAAAATGCAATGTTTACCAGTGGCTCCTCACAGCAAATTTTATTATTTTCATTGAGGTATGATTGACATACAAAAAAGCCATACACACTTAATGTATACATCTTGATGACTTTGGATAAATATTCCCCAGTATTTTCTTTTTTTTTTTAACCATCTTAACCATTTTTCAATTATATTTTATTGATTATGCTATTACAGTTGTCCCAATTTTTTCCCCTTCGCCCTCTTCCTCCACACATCCTCCACTCCCACAGGGAATCCCCCCACCATTGTTCACATCCATGGGTCATGCATATAAGTTCTTTGGCTACTCCATTTCCTATGTTGTACTTTACATCCCCCTGGCTATTCTGTAACTACCTATTTGTACTTCTTAATCGTCTCACCTCTTCACCCATTCCCCCACACCTTCCTCCCATCAAAACGCTCTCTGTATCCATGATTCTGTCTCTGTTCTTCTTGTTTGCTTAGTTTGTTTCTTAGATTCAATTGTTAATAGACATGTATTTATTGCCATTTTATTGTTCATAATTTTGATGCTCTTTTTCTTACATGGTTCTTTTTAACATTTCATATAATAATGGCTTGGTGATAATGAACTCCTTTAGGTTTTTTCCTGTTTGGGAAGCTCTTTATAGCCTTCTGATTCTAAATGACATCTTTGCTGGATAGAGCATTCTTAGCTGTAGGGCCTTGCTTTTCATGACTCTGAATATTTCTTGCTAGTCCCTTCTAGTCTGCAATGTTTCTTTTGAGAAATCAGCTGATAGACTTATGAGAACTCCCCTGTAGGTAACTAACTGCTTTTAAGATTCTCTCTTTATCTTTAACTTTTGGTATTTTAATTATGATGTGTCTTCGAGTAGGCCTCTTTGCCTTCATTTTGTTTGGGACTCTCTGTGCTTCCTGGACTTGTATGTCTGTTACTTTCACCAAATTAGGGACGTTTTCATTCATTATTTCTTCAAGTAAGTTTCCAAATTCTTGCTCGTTCTCTTCTCCTTCTGGCACTCCTATGATGCAAAGGTTGGAATGCTTGAAGTTGTCTTAGAAGTTGCTTACACCGTCCTTGTTTTTTAGGATTCTTTTTCCTTCTTGTTGTTCTGATTGCTTGTTTTATTTTCCTTATGTTCCAAATCACTGATTTCATTCTTGGCTTTATCCACTTTACTGTTGTTTCTTTGTAGATCATTCTTTATTTCAATTAGTGTATCCTTCATTTCTGACTGGATCTTTTTTATGCTGTTGAGGTCCTCATTAACCTCCTTGAGCATCCTTATAACCAGGGTTCTGAACTCTGCGTCTGATAGATTCCTTATCTGTTTTGTTTTTTCCTTTTCTGAAGTTTTGATCTGTTTTTCCATTTGAGCCATGTTTCTTTGACTCCTCATTTTCACAGCCTCCTTGTGCTTATTTCTATGTGTTTAAGGTAGAGCTTCTATGACTCTCCCTTGATAGCATGGACTAAAGTACTAAGTGTCCTGTAGGGTCCAGCGACACAGCCTAACCTATCACCCAAGCTGAGTACT
>PVJI01016133.1:0-39367 GCA_004026765.1 Micronycteris hirsuta
CAAAATCAAATTAAACTTTCAAGGTAGAAGAAAAACATAATAAGAAATCAAAATATGCAATTATATTAGAGAGATGGTCAGGAAAGTTCGATTTCTATCAAGTCTGGACCAGTATACTGTCATATGACCACAAACATGTCACTCTTTCTATGGGCTTCAGTTCCTCAGCAGTCAGATAAAAGTCAGATTAAAAGACTGTGAAGAGAGGATCCAGGCAGCTACTAGGTCTTGGAGTGAGGTTCTCAGGCATACGTGTGAATTTGCATTCACCAGCAAGAATCCCTCTGTGTGAACAAGTTTGACGTTAGATAGCAAATAAAAACACCATGACAGAGAAAGAGTGAGAGAGAAATTTTATACTTTTATAACTCTAATGGAACTTTTACCCCTATTTTTTAAATACAGGCCCTGCATTTCTAGTTTGCACTGAATCCCACAAATATAGCTGACCTTATAATCAACAATAATCAACAAAGATTTACTGAGCATCTAACACATTCCAGGCACTGTGCTACATTCACGGGACCTTGTGGTGAGCAAAACAAAGCACACTCCAGCCTTTGGAACTTCACCATTATTACCTTACCATCCCACACAGACACTGTTTGTCAAGATCCCTTTAAAGATACAGGGTCTGGCAGAAATAAGGCCTGCTTAAGTATGGTTGGTTGGGTCATTATATGGATATAATAATTTATAGTTTTAATTTGAACATTTCACCTAAAACACCATATGGTATGCTTTAGTGTGATATTTTTATGTTACAAAATTATATGCTTATGATTTTGTAATAAGAGGGGTGCTATTTGTGCAGACCCTGTATTTTCTGTACACTGGTGAGAGGTTATCAAAATCAGTTATTCAGGTTGAGTCACTGGCTTATTGAATATTTTAATTTTCACCCCTGGGTACCCCACCCATTGACAGGGATATACATCCTCTCTCTAGTAAGTGCAGGAGTGAACATGTAAATTGCTTTGACCAATGAAATGTAGGCAAAAGTGTGTGTGTCACTTGGGGACAGGGACTCTAACAGCCAGCACAGTTTATCGGTTCTCTTTCCCTCTGCTGCAGACTGGACATACTCGTAATAGATGTTGGTCCCTTAGCCTGGGTCTTGGGAGGGAAGCAACTGAGAGTGAAGCAGCCACTGACATGCCACCTAGTTGAGAAACAAACCTTGGCTGTGGCAGGTAACTGAGACATAGGAATTGCCTGTTAATGCAGCATAATCTAAACTACTCTCACTAATCTACCAATTTATGGTCTTTCACTTGAGGCAGAAAAAACCCTATAAAATTCCCCAGGAATTTAGCATGAGAGATGGGACCTCTAAACACATGATATCTCTACTATATCCAGAAAACAACTATGTTTTCAACAGATCACTGGAATCCTTTTTTCTAATAATCAACTTCCCAACAATCATCCTTATAGCCATCCACTTGCACCACTCATTACCAAAGTATTGACTCTTCAATTAATGTGCATTTAATTTGATTTTGTCTTATCTGGTACCATCCATTTCAAATGTTAATTTGACTCTGTCATGTACATACCACCATCACAATATGATAGAAAAAATAAAGATGGAAATAGTGGAGGTATATGGCTATTTTTCCATTAATCAAAATACTTAAATGTTAATTCATTAACTACGTTCTCTACTTTTTCTCCATATTTTAGAAAAGCAGACCAAGAACTAATGCTACTGAATTCAAATATAGACACATAGTTGTACTTCACAGATTCATTCCAGATGTTTATTGAGACCTACTATGTACCAGGCACTGTTACAGACATTCAATTCACCTAGAGTAGCTTCAGACATGTACAAAGTAGTCAGTAAATATTTGTTGAAAAAATGGGGATTTAGTATGCATTCAAACCCTTCACAAAACCTATAGTTTGAAATATGTATTTTAGACCAATTTCATTCTCTTGTCTGAAAGAAAATGACAAGAAAAAGAGAATGGAAAAGTCCAGACCACCACAACTTAGCAACCTGAAAGACACAAAGTTTGAAAAACCCAAATGTTATAAAGGAATATTTAAATGTAAAGCAACAACAAACAGTATTGGTAAAGAATTGATGCTCTTTCCTTTTAACCTGAAGGTAAATGTTGAAATATTTCAGGGAAGGTAAATTTTCCAAGCCACTATAATTTTATGTGACCATTTTGATCATTTCTAAGGTCTCTACATGCTCAACCCCAGTCTTCAGTTTTCTCAAGTTTACAAGCCAAGCAGTAAAATGCATATTTAAAATAAATGTTTCAATATATGTTTTAGTAGTGTTATGGAACAAAATAGTCTTTACTCAGCTTAGATTAGTGAATCCCACCTTTAATTACAACCAGAAAGGTTAGAAAGCTTTTATCATACACACATATTCTCTGGGAATTAGCTGATTCTGAAATATAATTATTCATCCACTGTCATGCTTTCATTATGTGCACTGCTCTTCAGAGCCATTTCTTTCTTCCTTCTTTATTCATATTCCTCTGACTTCCCCCTCTCACTCTGAGCAGACCTCAGGTGAATTTTGTCAACTGCTCAGCAATGACTGGCTATTGTTAAATCCATTTGTCAACCACATTATCAGCTCACAAACATGAGATCTCTGCATATGTTTAGACTTTTCCATATATAGCAGTCTAAGTATTAACATGGATGGCATCTGTCAATGTTGACAAAATTAAATTTCAAAAGTACTGTAAATAATAAAGCAGTCATATAATGATTATTTCCCTGGAGCATAAGCTACCAGTAAATACAACTTGCATACTGTGCTTACAGCTGTTTCAACATGAACCACTTACTTTGGTTCTTTAAAATGATTTGATCTGTCAAATTCTATGATAGTTGTAAATTATGTGTAAAAATTATTTAAGTTTAGTGATTTTTTTATTTTTAGAACCATGCATACATGGCATAAGAAGAATGAAGTGAAGTGAGTAATGTATCTTCGGGAGAAATCATTAGCGTCTTAAAGCATGAGAGTTCATCATCCAGTCAATTCAGAAGATCTTCAGGGCAAACCAAGTTGCCTGTCCCAGTAAGGCTCACATACTTTCCACACACAACTCAATGGAGCAGGATGGCTCAGGTACACCATTCTCAACTCAGCGTCAGAGGGCATGGTGGTCTTTCATCGCAGTGACTGAACAGGACAGAATCAAGGATGTGTTCACCAATCTGGTGACCATTTAAACTTGTCTCTGACAGTTTTCTGTGGACTTGGTTTAATTCTATAATTCCACAGCTCTCTGGTCTATTACTTTTGAATCAGAAATCATAAAATCTAATTTCTCAGTGGAACCGATAAATGACATATGTTGGTATTTTCTCCCACACTAACCTTTTTAAGAAAAATGGTTAGAAAATCTGGTTTTCATGATTTTGAGGAAGAATAATCAATGGTTCCTTACTTATTGAAATCCTATTTAACAGACAAAAAACTTTTTTATGTCTAATTGATGACATAACATAATTATTCTCTTATTCAATGTTAGTACATCACTGTCATCATTAGCATCACGGTCTATATAACTATTCTGAGACCCAAGAATAGCCAAAGTCAAGTTTTAGGCACACCTTTCAAACTATGGACCTTTAATAGCAGAAGAACTAGAGTATAGGGGACAGAGGAAGCGACTAGGTGTTGGCAGCAGGACTTTGCTACAAAAAGGCAGATATTAATTTCCTTTAGAATTAGTATTCAAATAAAGCTCAGCTCCCAGAATATGATCAACTTCTCTAGGGACAGGAACAGGTGTTCTATTTCAATTTTATAAAGAAATGTACATTCCCGCCCTGGCTGGTATAGCTCAGTGGATTGAGCGCGGGCTGGGATCCAGAGGATCCCAGTTCGATTCCCAGTCAGGGCACATGCCTGGGTTGCAGACCGGGTCCCCAGTGAGGTCCCCAGTGAGGGCCATGTGAGAGGCAACCATACATTGCTGTTTCTCTCCCTCTCTTTCTCCCTCCCTTCCCCTCTCTCTAAAAAGAAATAAAATAAAATCTTTATTTAAAAAAAAAAAAAAAGAAATGTACAGTTGCCTATTCACCCACCTGTAAATGATTGTTATCTAATTGGACCAAGTGTTCAATATAAAGTGGAACAATCTAACAATAACCAGAGGGGAGGGGGGAGGGTTTTCAGGAACTACTGTAAAGGACAAATGGACAAAACCAAGGGAGAGGGTGGAAGCAAGGTAGGGAGGTGGGTTTGACTGGGGTGAAGGAAGAATGGTGGGGGGAAATGCTGACAACTGTAATTGAACAACCATAATATAATTACAAAATATATAAAGTGGAGTTTCTTCTGAAAGAAGTTCCATAGGCTATCATGGGAGAGACAATCAAACACCAAACTAAATAAACCCTTAAAACCTAAAAAAATAAACAAGAAAACTGGTCATTTTAATTCTATTCAGGGATACTCAAACAAAATGGAGTGAAAATTATACTTTTGCTTGATGTTGAAAAACAGACTTCTTCCTATATTTCTTATTTCTGTAATCAAACATGCAAGTCACATTTTTGATTTCTGCAGGCTAATAATATTCACACCCCTTTTTTAAAGTGGATCATTCCTACACTCTCAACCCATGGGCTTCTATTGAAACTGACTTTAACCCCAGGCCTTTAGAGTAGAGGCAATGCCCATCAGAATAGTTCATGACCCAGCCACAGTGATTGATTTAGGCAAAGGACGCATATTCAGTCATTTAAGGCCAAAAAGTGTGAGTATTGGAGTTTTCAGTACACTCTTTTCAGGGTAGTTGTATGCAGTAGAAAAAGGGATTAGATCTGAGAGGGTACCATTCATATTGATACATCTTCATTATTTTGACATTTTTTCTTATTTTATCATAACTTTGTTAACTTCAGCATAGGTGATTTATATATTTATCTTAAAATTTGGGGCAGATGGTGCAAGGTTTTCTTGTCCTAAGAAAATCAGCATTTCAGGATAATTTTGAATAAAATGATGTTTTAAAAATATATACAATTAAAGGTACATAGGTACATAAGTGTAAAATATTTTAGCATTAACATTGACTCCTCCAGCATAAAAAAATTAGACTCATTTTAAATATGAATACCATGAAATACTTTTTAAGTTCCAGAATTAATTTAAAAATACTTCTTACGCTTTCCATTTTCTGTTTACTATATCACCTTTAAAATACACGTTTATAGTAATTAATGATAGTGTTAGATGAGATGTAATTTGAAAAGTTGCAATGAACATGACTACTCTGACAATATAAAGTATAAACTTGAAATTGACCTAGGAACATACAAAAGTAAGGAATGTGATACTAAAGAGACATCAGTACATGAGGAACTAAATTTATACATAGTGTTCTAATATTTAGAATGTTTCTCATAGCCATACTGAAATATTCATTGTAATAATTCACCTGAAAAAAATCCAAATGCTTTTATTTTTAAATATTTAGGATATATTTCAGTTAGTTGGTATTGTTCACTAGCCAAGAACTTGACTTCTCAAAATTATAATAAAAACAACATTTTCCACTCTCACTAGAAAGATGGTGAAGTCTATTGATTGATTACTGGTACAGATAAGCTTTGAAACTGTCATATTTTGTTTTTCTGAAAAAAAGACAAGTAATTGTTTTATACAAATTAATACATGGTAGTGTCTTTTGATTAATAATTTTTGTGATTAAAAATTTACGTTTTTCTATTATGTAATTTTCAATAATGTTGTTTGTGTTACTTTTTAGAGTGCTTTATGTTCCAATAATTATTATTGCTAAGTCACACACAAACCTTGGAA
Organism: Micronycteris hirsuta; assembly: GCA_004026765.1. Taxonomy (NCBI): domain Eukaryota; kingdom Metazoa; phylum Chordata; class Mammalia; order Chiroptera; family Phyllostomidae; genus Micronycteris; species Micronycteris hirsuta. Next base: position 5,816 of record PVJI01016133.1, read on the forward strand.
ATTTCATTGAGAAAGGGGTACCTTTGTCCAATTTGCACAAATGTCCCATATGAGCTGGCAGGTGCCTTAACTACTAGGGAAGCAAACTTCCTCTTCTCACTGACCTAAAAGAGAATACATATGTCCAGAGCTGCCAGAATGACCCACCTGCTACATTAACACCAAGAAAGTGGAGTGTGGAAATTGAGGGAAAGACTAGGTCATGGTGACATTTTTTGAGCACTAGATGAAGCCTCTTTAGAGCCACTCCTTCAATCTGTTCAATTTTGTTGGCTGATACATATATTTATTTTATTTTATATTTTTCACTCAAGCACATTAAAAATCTGCTTGAAATTTCTGCCATTGCTAACAAAAAATATAAATGATACATGTCTCACAGGGAGTATTTATTCACAAACTACCATTTCTGGTTGACAGAGGGAAAAGTACTACATAGGTAAGTTTGTCTTTGAGTGTCCCATTGTATATAACCTGAGTTTCTTTCCACATTTGTTCATTATGGTTAATGACATGGTTTTGTTGTAAGATAGGGATAGGTTCAAATTCCCCTTGGCTATTTATTAGTGCTATGGCACAGAGTCGATGTGAGAATTTAATGAGATAATTTAAGGATAATACCTTGGTTTCAGTGGGTGCTCAGCAAATGATAATCATTATTAGAGTTTATTTCTTTTTTCTAATTCAAGAGACTAGGCATCTTTGTACATACTATGACTGATTACTTATTTTACTATTGAAATATAAATTCATTACCACATTTGACAAATATTTCTTGAGCACCAACTGTATGCTTCGTGTGTCCTGGACTGAGGATATATATGGTAAATATAGTAGACCACACACATTTCCCACTTTCACAGAACTATGTTAAAATAGGTAAAAATGAATTAAAAAATTAAAAAAAACTTCAAAGAGTGATAAGTACTATAAGGACAATGAAACAAGATTGAGAGAGTCATATGTGTGGGGTAAGGGATACCTGAAATTAGCTTAGATATAAATGATGAGGAAGAATTAACCATGTGAAGATTTATGAAGAGAACATTCTAGAATATTCCAGAGACTATTCAAGGGCTCTGAAGCAAAGTTGGCATTCTAGGAATAGGAGGAGACTGATTTGGCAGGAGGAGACTGAGGAAGCCAAGTGGTAAGGATAAGAACTGTGGTCAAAAATAAGATCATTAAAGCCAGGTAGGCTAGGGTACTCAATTTGGATTTTGTTTTAGCACAATGAATGCTTTTCAATGAGCATTCTAATTTCTACATTCTACTTTCAGAAGTGTGTGTGTGTGTGTGTGTGTGTGTGTGTGTGTGTGTGTGTGTGTATGATAGGTCTGGCTACTTACTACTTTCTTATAGCACTTTGTTTCTCCTGTTATTGAGAAGCATATTTTCAAAATAAATGAGCATCAACCTCTTGATATAATCCCTTGGTGGAAGTGACCAGTTTCTTGTGCCATTGTGGGGGTTAATGGAAATTGTTGAATATAAAATAAATCGTGGGGTTTTAAGAACAGTCTGGAAAATTAGAAGCTGTTATTATCTGCATTGTTATAAAAGCATCTACTTACTACTCTCCATTTTATGTTGTCTGTATAAGAGACAGAAAATCATTGGACAAGGTAGGAGGAAATATAGGAAAAAACATAAGAAGGAAAAGTATTTCTATTTTATTACAAAATGAATGTAAGCACCTCTTTAAAAAAATAAAATAGAAGAGCAGAAACTTAGAGTATGGCCACTTGAGGGGTGGCAGCATTTTAATGAACACAGAATGCAACAGAGAAGGTGGAATTTTGGATATCAAACAGTGTATGTGAGACAATTAACTTAGGCATTAAATCCCCCGGGAGCCTCTGATTCACACAATACCATTGGTTTGTAAATTCTAGGCTTTCGGCCTGAATATGCTATCATTTTGAGACTCATTTTCTTTCCTTTTTAAAAAAAAAGGCACACCCAACATTTATTTTATTTTAAAATTAATATTAGTTACAGGTATATTTTTTAATTTTTATTGAAATTATTAAGGTGATATGGTTAGTAAAATTATGTACATTTCAGGTGTACAATTCTCATTGTATAGTGTGTTCACCACCCTGGATCAAGTCTCCTTCTGCCATCATTTATCCCTCCTTTACCCCCTTCCACTTCCCCCCATCCCCATCCCCTTTTTCCTCTGATAATCACTATACTGTTGTCTGTGTCTATGAGTTGTTGTTGCTATTGTTGCTGTTGTTTTTGCTTATTCCCTTCACCTTTTTCTTCTAGCCTCCAATCCCCTTCCTCTTTGACAGCTGTCAGTCTGTTATCTGTATCTATGAATCTGTTTCTATTTTGTTTGTTAGTTATTTTGTTCATTAGATTCCACATATAAAATCATATGATGTTTGTCTTTTTCTGACTGGTTTATTTCACTTAGCTCATTTTCAAATTAGAAATTGAACATTCCATTCACATCACCTAATTGATTACCCTACTTGGTATTTTGGGGAAGGATTGCACACATTTATTTAACATTGTTAATATTAAAAAGTATCTCTTTATCTTAAAAACAGATATTTTTTAATATTCTTGAGGGCCACCATAGTCATATTAGACACCAATGCATTGGCAAGGGCAATTATGAGTCTCTGGTATAATGATAAGCTATTTCTTATGCGTCTTTACATATTCCTAAGTCAAACCTCATGGTCACCTTCTCACATCTCTCATTACATCTTTCCAGTACTGAGGAAGCCACTGGTTCATGAATTCTTAAATTTTCCAGATGAAACTAATGAGCTACATAAAGGAAAATGTCCAGGGCATACTTCAAATTGCCCTGCTCAGCTAAGCAAAGTAAGAATCAGATAATAAAATTAAAACACAAAACAGAAAAATTGTTTCAAGGAAAAGTAAAGGAAAATTTCCAATTAAAGCCACAAATGAGAACTGGACAAAGCCATACATCCAATAAATGTGAGAAACGTAGTCATATTGTTATGTGTTATGGTTGAGTGTAGCATGTAATACTGATCCGAATGTCATATTGCTGAAAGTGTAGAATTTGTAGCTATTCTGTATTCATATACCTGGAGATGACCTTACCTACAAGACCACTCTGTTAGGCAATGAGGTACTAGAGAGGTTATCCAAACTGTCCATTTTCTTTCTCGTTCTGAATTCTAAAATTGTACAATTAGTTCTACTCAAGCTAACCCAAATAATTCTTAACTTTTGTGTAATGAGATACAAATAAATATACTAAGCAATTTGCTTTCCTCGTTGTATTTTAAAATGGACTTCTGCCTTGGAAAATGTGGGGTGAGAAATAATAGCTAAAGTTAGCAATGTTGATTAGATACATTGTGATGTGCTGGGCAATGTATTAAATTTTTAACATATATTATACCAATTATATTGCTATTATTAGCATTTTACAAATGAGGAAACAGAAGTCCATAGAAGTTCAATGGTTTTCCAAAGTCATTTGGTTCAGCTGGCATTTGAACAGTCCTTGCTGGCTCCAAAGGTCATGTTCTTAACCACTACATAATGCTGCTTGAAATGTCACCAAATATTTACAGAAAAAAAGGTGTGCAAATATTTGGCAGAAAAACATTGAAAATATGTGAATTAAGACATAATTGGTCTCATGAGGAAGCATGGGGTAAGGCAAGTGCTGAAATGTGGACTCTAGAGAAAAATGCCTTCTGTTGTATAGCGAAGGTTTAGCATTAAGAACAGCAACTCAGGTGCTATAGCTACTATCTTGGGCAACCTGGTACACAAAAGCCTGAAACTTGGTTCAGACACTGGAGACAAATAACTCTGTATTTGGGATAGGTTTTCATATAATATGTTTCCAGAGGACAGCTGTAGCTCCTCTGAGATATGGGTCTATCTGGTGGCAAGACAATTAATTTGTATGATACCAAATTTAAACTTCAGCGAAAACATACTTTTGACAGCATGTAAATTTAAACACACATACATACATAACTGGATGTTTTAGTCTAAAGGGATTAATTCTGCAAGTTTGAAAACTAAGCTCAGACAAATGGGTAGTATGCAAGTCTTAGACCCCTTTACCCGACTTACCACACAGGAATCATTGAAATTATTTGCTCTAGTATATCCCTGTAATTCCCAGGGATCTAAATTACCTACTAGTTCCCTCTAGAAAATTACTCTTTCAAAGAATTTTATTTTTCCTTACATCTTTATCATAGGTTGAATTATGGACTCCCAAACTCCCTGCCAGATATGTTGAAGTCCTGATGCCTGTAAATGTGATCTGCCTTGGAAATAGGGTCTCTGCAGATACAATCAAGTTAAGATGACGTCGTTAAGGTGGGCTGTAACCCAATATGACTGGTATCTTTATACGAACAGGAAAACACCAGAAGAAACAGACACACAAGAAAAACTCCACGCGCTGACAAGAAGCAGAGATTGGAATATGCAGTTGCAAGTCAAGGAATACCAAAAATAGATGGCCACCACTAAAAGCTAGACAGAGAGGAGGAAGAATTCTTCCCAGAGTCTCAGAGAGAGATTGGCCCTGTGACACATTAACTTCATTCTTCTGGACTCCAGAACTATTAAAGAATGAATTTTTATTGTGCTAAAATGGTACTTTGCTTTGGCAGTCCTAGGGAACTAATACAGTCTTTTATATTTTATTTTAACTCCAGTTTGCATGAAATGAGACCTGATGGGGAGATTTACTGCTATGTAGTTACATGGTCTACTCCAGTGGCTTTTGGCTTGTTCAGCCAAAACTCGCAACAAATGAAAATACCTAACTAACCAAACAACCAAACAAATAAAACTTCCTGGGCAAACTTTCTCCCTAGTGACATCACTTTTACTTTGTCTTATGAACTGACCCAATAATATGCTAGCATCAAAAGTAATTTTATCTTCTTGGTTCTTCTTTTAAAAACTGTGGCCTTCCCAAATCTCAAACCAACTTCTTTAAGTAATTAAGTACACTCTTATATTTCAGCGGCTGTTTGAAATACTCTCACTTCCTGGGTAACACTATCACTCCATTATTAGTACAAATATTGAGAATAAGATATCTTCCTCAAACTTCATGCACATCCTGATGCATGGAGGGAGCACAGAGCATGCTGCAGGTCCACATCCTACTCTTCATTCATATTATTTAGAAAAGAGTTACATATTGAAAAATTAGCAATGATAGAGTTACAAAATAATAAACAGGAAGAACTTTTAGTTTAGTTAAGATATAAAGAAAACTTCAAAGATTTCTCACTAGGTTAGATATTTGCTTGTGTTGATTTGGGCTTTAACCAACACAATGCCACAGCATTTGAATTTTGGGTAGTTTGTTCTAAATGCAAACTCCTTAACATATGCTCACATCAGGCATCTATCATTTAAATCACACAGTTATTGAATACTTTCTGCTTTAATAGGCAGCAAGATGAAAATGTGTTTAGAATTCTTCCATATGCTTTTAGAAACCTTCATTTTGCCATATTTAAATATCCAATTTCAGTTTTCTATCATTTTGAGCAGCTCTGCTTTACTCTTTGTGAGTAAAACTGTTACCGTACATTTCAGTTTTCCACAAATGTTTGTTAAACAAGCACTATATTGTGGGTGCAGCCCTACTATTTGAAATTCTAATGGGTATATTTCTAGGGTAACACAAAGAAATAAAATGCTTTTATTTTGTTCTTAAAAAATATTTTAATAAGGGGGTGGGGACTCTGATTCTTTAACTATTTTTTAGATACATGTCAGCAAGCCAGTAGCTTTCTATAAAAACTTTGCCTATTGTGACATATTTTGAATTCTTCTCGAGGATTTCCATAACCAAGAGATTTGCACCAAGGACATTTGCTTTATTCCCTCTTTAGACAGAATAAATGGCTAACTTTGAAAGATTATGTTAGAGTCAATCAGAAGTCCCTTCTCCCCAGATCTCACTTCGTCAGGAAACCAGCATTTGGAAGGATGTTCATTAAATTTATGAATTTGGTTAAAAGCACCATAGTTCCTAGAAACCTGCTAATAGGAGACAAATGCGTGTTTAAAAAGGGGTAGCATTAAAATCTGGAAATATCCACCTGGTAGCTCTTTATATAGCAAATGTCCTTTCCTTCACTAACTCTCATTTTATTCTCGTAATAACGCTGGTGATAGAAGTGATTAAAATGTGTTGAGTATTTACTAGCTATCAGGTACTTGGCTACATACTCTGAAGGAAATAGGCAGTCCTCTCAACAATCTTTTTTTTTTTAAAGATTTTATTTATTTATTTTTAGAGAGAAGAGAAGGGAGGGAGAAAGAGAGGGAGAAACAGCAATGTATAGTTGCCTCTCACATGGCCCTCACCAGGGACTTGGCCCGCAACCCAGGCATGTGCCCTGACAGGGAACTGAACCAGGACTGTCTGGTTACCAGCCTGCGCTCAATCCACTGAGCTACACCAGCCAGGCCAACGATCTTTTGTAAAAAAATATATTTTATTGATTATGCTATTACAGTTGTCCTATCCCCCCCCCCCAATATTCCCCTCTACCCCACCCCACCCCACCATTTCCTGCCCTTTAGTTTTTATCCATGGGCCATACACATAAGTTCTCTGGCTTCTACTTTCCTATACTATTCTTAACCTCCCCCTGTCTGTTTTCTACCTACTAGCTTATGCTACTTATTCTCTGTGCTTTTTTCCTCCTCTCTCCCCCTCCCACTCCCCTGTTGATATCCCTCCATGTCTTATATAAATCCCTTTAACATTTCATATAATAAAGACTGGGTGATGATGAACTCCTTGAACTTGACCTTATCTGAGAAGCACTTTATCTGCCCTTCCATTCTAAGATTTTATTTTTTTATTTTTATTTATTTTTAGAGAGAGGGGAAGGGAGGGAGACAGAGAGGGAGAGAAACAGCAATGTATGGTTGCCTCTCACATGGCCCTCACGGGGACCTGGCCTGCAACCTAGGCATGTGCCCTGACTGGGAATCGAACCGGGACCGTTTGGTTCCCAGGACACGCTCAATCCACTGAGCTATACCAGCGAGGGCTGCCCTTCCATTCTAAATGAAAGTTTAGCTGGATAGAGTATTCTTGGATGTAGGTCCTTGCCTTCCATGACTTGGTATACTTCTTCCCAGCCCCTTCTTGCCTGCAAGGTCTCTTTTGAGAAATCAGCTTACAGTCTTATGGGAAATCCTTTGTAGGTAACTGTCTCCTTTTCTCTTGCTGCTTCTAAGATTCTCTCCTTATTTTTCATCTTGAGTAATGTAATTTGATGTGTCTTGGTGTGTTCCTCTTTGGTTCCAGCTTCTTTAGGACTCTCTGAGCTTCCTGGACTTCTGGAAGTCTATTTCCTTCACCAGCTTGGGGAAGTTCCCCTTTATTATTTGTTCAAATAAGTTTTCTATCCCTTGGTCTTCCTCTTCTCCTTCTGGCACCCCTATGACTTGGATATTGGGATGTTTAAAGATGTCCTGGAGGTTCCTAAGCCTCTACTCATGTTTTTGAATTCTTGTTTCTTCATTCTTTTCTGGTTGGATGTTTTTTCTTTCTCCGTTGATTTGAGTCCCAGTTTCCTTCTCATCCCTATTGGTTCCCTGCACATTTCCCCTCATTTCCTTTAGTGTATCCTTCATTTGTTCAACTAATTGCGACCAACTTTCATCCAATTCTGTGAGCATCCTGATTACCAGTATTTTGAACTGCGCATCTGATAGGCTGGCTATCTCTCAGTCACTTAGTTGTATTTTTTTCTGGAGCTTTGATCTGTTCTTCAATTTGGGCCATTTTTTTTTCTCAGCGTGCCTGTTACTTTAAGGGATAGAGCTTTAGGTGTTCACCAGGGTGGGGTGGCCCACATTGCTGTGCTGTGACAGTGCCTGTGGGGTTGGGTCCTGATTGAACAATGGCTTTTGCTCCACTCTCTGCACTTCCCTCACTACCAGCAAGCAAGTTGGGCCCTTCTGTGCTGGCTCCAGGGTGGGCAGGAGGGCTTGCGTAGTTCCAAGTCCCTATGGGTCTCTCCAATGAACTCGCCTGTGAGTCTAGGAGTTCCTCCCACTGCTGCCTCAACCCCCACAGGTGTTTTCAATTGGTGGTTTGAGGCTTTATTTTTCCAAGGTGGTGTGTTGTGCAGTCTGCTCTGCTCCCCAGCTTTTTCTCCTGGTTTATCTGAGTGCAAATGAGGGACTGCCAGGTTCACCAGTCTCGGCCCCGCTGGGCCAGGTTCACCAGTCTCGGCCCCGCTGGGTCTGGGTCAGCCAGCTGCGGGTTTCGCTGAGTGCATTGGCCACATTTTGGCCTAGCGTGCCCACTGGGGGTCTCTCTGGGCAGCTGGAGTATTGCCCGTACTACTCCACAAACCGCCGTCTCACCACACGCTCTCTGCCCCGCACCGCCCTGCTTATCAGTCTGGATGAAAGTGTTTTCTTTAACTCCTTGGTTGTCGGACTTCTACTCAGTTCGATTTTCTGTCACATCTGGCTGTTTTTGTTTTTTGACTTGTTGTTTTTCCTCTTTTGGTTGTGCAAAGGCACAGTGTGTCTACCTATGCCTCCATCTTGTCTGGAAGTCCCCTCCCAACAATCTTATGAGGTAAATTATTAATAGTTTCCCACTTCAAAAATTAGAAAACTGATGTACAGAGGTTTAAGTACTCTGTCCAAGATTATATGCAGCTAGTAAGTAGTGGAGCTCAGATAGACCTTACTGACTCTAGAACCTGTGTTTTGACCCTGAATAATTAGTCTCATTTTATAAATGCAGAAACTATAGCTTAGATAGTATTATTTTCCATGCTGGTTTATACAGTTACCAAATGTCAAAGGAAAGATGAGAATTCAGGTCTCCCTGGCTTCTGGTCTTGTGGTCTTTCCTCTAGGCTAGACTGCCACCTTTGTCCCTTTCACTGAAAAGGGTTTATAGAGTGCTCCTGTGTGCAAGACATTTTTCCCAGATTGGGACATGACAGTGAACAAGACAAGAACTCTATACTCTTGAAACTTTTATTTTCATAGATGCAAGTAAATAATAAGTAAACAATGAATAAAAAACAGAATTTTTAAAAATCTAAGGAGAAAATGAGAAAAGGTGATTTGTAAGGGGCTGGGAAAGCTTACTGCCAATGTCTCCACCAGCACATAGGCTCCCTCCATTTTTCAGAGTAGTCAGCTGATATTTGGAAATGTTCTACATCAAGATCTGATAAATTTTGATGAGAACGATCAGGGGACTCATTGAGTAGGAAAGTCCCTCTTGGATATAAGCACAGTGCCTGACTCAAGAGATGCTCAAAAAATATTCTTTGAACTTAACTGTCTTTCTGGGGACCACTTGGTATTGCTAAAGCAGGAAAAGATCACTCAGCTGGCTGGAGAGTAAACACCTATGTCTCTAGTAGTTTTATTGAGTTGATGTTTAATGTAAGTATTTTCTTGGCTTTTTGAAGTCCAACAAATATTTATTTCTTCCTTTGAATTAGGATGAAAGAAACATATGATCTTTAGTATTGGTCTTCAAAAGTATCTTAAATGGATTTAGGTTTGTATTAAATATATTTTTCCAAGATAAATTATAAAATAAATTCCGAATACATTTTGTTTATCATGAAAGAAAAAATAGTAAAATAAAAATGAGTAAATAACAAAAAATGGACTAGTATAAAATGAACTAAAATATAAAGCTGAATAAACTTACTAAAATACATCTCTAAAATATGTACATTTAATTAATCCTATCATTCTGAAACATAATCTCTTTTTCAACTTGGCCTAGTACAGTTGAGTGGTAGTCTTTCTTGCTTTCCCAGATAAGCATGAACTTTCAGTCCTCTAACAGACTTCTGACAGTTCTCAGAGTGCTTGTTGAGTCCCCAGTGCCGGTTTTTAATTGTTATGACCCCATTTTCTTAAATAGTTCAGAAGATGTTCTCTTTGATTTAAAAGAAGTGTCATCTTTCAGTGCAGAGGTGTACTTTGCCAGTAACCCTGCATCACATTTCCTGCTCTCAGCCAGGTGACCAGTTTATCCTTGCATCTGGTAGAGTTGCCCCAGTTTACTGTGCACATTTGGACAGCTTCTCTGGAGCTTTCCTGAGACTCTTGTTTTGTAACGTGTACTGTGTCTTTTTTTTTTTTTTAATAGAAAGCTGTTCAAAGATTGCTTAAGTAAATTGAAGATGCAGTATTTATACAATTGGATACTATGTGCCTATAAAAAGAACAAGGAACTTCGTGTGAGGATATGAAAGGATCTTCAACATATATTAGGTGAAAATAGTGAGGGGGCAGAATAGTTTACATAAGTGAACTAACTTTTATATGAGGAGGGCACAAAGAAAAACTTATATTAAAGTTGCTTGCATTTTGAAAAAGAATGTATGGAAGGAAAAAACAAGAAAATAGTAAAAGTGACTATGGGGCAGAGAACAGGATGAATTGGGGAGTAGGGTAAGGGTTTAAATGTTTCATTGAGTATCTTTTAATAGTACATTGGTTTTTTAACCACATGAATGAATTACCTTAAAAAAATGACAGATTTTTGTGGTGGTTACATGAATGTATGTGTGTGGTAAAATTTCATTGACCTATACACTAAAAAAAATAAATGAGTGCATGTAAAAACTGATCACATCTAAATAAGGTCTATAATTTAGTTAACAGTATTTCACCAATATCAACTTTCTGGTTTTAATAATTGTGCTGTTTGCATAAAAAGTTGTGTTTGGGGGAAGTTGGGTCAGGGGTATGTGGGAATGCTATTCTATTTTTGCAACTATGTGAGTCTAGTATTATTTCAAAACAAAGTAAAAAACCCAAAAATTACAGAGTTGGGGAAATAAAACAGACAACTAATAATAAAATAGGTAAGAAAAAATAAATAGTAACTAATATCTGGAAGAAAAGGGGGGATCTAAATATCAAACCAATGAAGAATTCAGGGAAATAAAGAAGGAAAGCTGGATGGACTCATGATGAGATGTCTTTAGAGTAAAAGCAATTGTGGTCTACCCTCTTCTTTTGGTATGTCCCATCTCTCTTTCTCATTTCTCTCTTCTATTATTATGTCTTCTCTGCCAGTGTTTCTCTGTGTCTCTTCTCTTTCTCTTCTTTTTTCTTTCAATCTCCCCTTTTCTCTCATTTTTCCTCCCTTGTTGTATTTTTGTCTCTCTCTCTTTCTCTATTTCACCACCCAAGCTACAGAATTTTCCATCACTGCTGTAATTCCTCCAATTTCTTCTTTCCCATCCTTTCCATTTTGTTTCTTCACTTAGCTTCCGCTCTCCCAAAAACTTATCAGCATATGCCATATTTATCCATGGCTACTGACAGCCTTTCTGGTTCCAGTTCTACACGGCTTCTCACTAGTTAGATATGTTGGATCTTATTTCAAATTCCTGAAAGAAGCATCTAAGTGTATCTGCTATGTGTATGTTCACCTTCGATTGCTTCTGAGATAATTGTGTTTTTGTCTCACTCTGTCATGGAATGTGGGTACAGGCTCTTGAGGGAAGGCTATAGCAAAAGCACACACCTCAGTCTGACAGATGGAAAAGGACTGACACATAAAAGACAGAAAAAACTCTCCAGATCCAATTAACTGATTTGTCTGGGAAGAAATATCTTTGTCTTACTTATGAAGTTTCAGAAAATGTAAGTAATTTTGATTGCAAGAAAGTATTTGAATAACAGTAAGTTGTTATTGAATGAGAACCAAGATATATATAGCAATATCTGAAATGTTGGACTTACTGAACTTGTAATAATTGATTAAATTTCAGAATAAATAGAAACACCAACCTACAAAGAATTAAAATTTTGCAAGGAGGAAAGCAAAGGAAGAGATAAGAATATATAGAGATATTCTTAATACAGAAGATCCAGAAACTTCAAAAAATAAAATATCACCAAGCTCACTGAGATCAGGAGAATAAGATCTCTCTATAAGCTTTCTTTATTAGATCATTTCCAAAAGTGACTGGTAATATTATGTGTTCCACTGAAGATGCTACTATCTATAATAAAAGGGTGATACACAAAACTGAACTTCTAATGTAATAGTTCCCAGACTTTATAGTCCATCAGAGTGACTAACAGAAGGTGTAAAAGATAAAGATGGCTGTGCCCCACCCTGGAACTATGAAATCAGATTCTTCAGGAATTGGAGGCGGAAGTCTTACTATCTAATTTGTTTTAAATTTCACCAGGGCCTCAGGATGAAGATTCGAAATTGAGAATGACTGTTCTAAAGACTTAAGAAGAAGGTTCCACACTAATTCTTGGCTTTCTTTTATTTTTTTTTTTAAGATTTTATGTTTATTTATTTTTAGAGAGAGGGGAAGGGAGGGAGACAGAGAGGGAGAGAAACAGCAATGTATGGTTGCCTCTCACATGGCCCTCACTGGGACCTGGCCCGCAACCCAGGCATGTGCCCTGACTGGGAATTGAACCGGAACCCTTTGGTTCTGAGCCTGCGCTCAATCCACTGAGCTACACCAGCCAGGAAATTCTTGGCTTTCTTAAAGAAAATGAAGGTCTGAGTTTCCACAACCTTAGTTAATGAAAAGGAATACCCTATTAGAATGGGTATTAGAATAAACATAAGACTGGAGTTACAGTAAAGAGTTAAGAATAAAGATTAATATTTGTGACAGAGCCTACAAAGTCCTGCAGGATCAGGTTCCTGCCCACCCTTTCTGTATCACCCTGAGTTATGCTGTTTGTTCTCTACACTCCAGTTACATGGGCTTACTTTGACTTTTTTGAATATGCTATGTTACTTTCTGTCTCAGAGCTTTGGAACATGTTATTCCCCCTGGAATTTCCACCCTCCTCTCACCTATGGCCTAGTTAGCAGTGTTTCATAATGTGGATCTCAATTCAAAGAAGCCTTCCTGAGCTCCTACCCTTTGAGACAGCATGGATGGAACTAGAGAGTATTATGCTAAGTGAAATAAGTCAAGAGGTGAAAGACAAGTTCCATATGATCTTACATATAAGTGGAACCTAATCAACAAAACAAACAAGCAAGCAAAATATAACCAGAAATATTGAAATAAGGAACAAACTGACAGTAACCAAAAGGGAGAGGGGAAATAATGGGGGAAGAAGGGGAAGAGTCATAAGGAACATGTAAAAAAGACACATGGACAAAGCCAAAGGGGGTTTGGATTGAAGGTAGGAGGTGGGGGTGGGTGGGGCGGGGGAAAGCAGTGGCAGGAAAATGGAGACAACTGTACTTGAAAAAAAATTAAAAAACAAAGCGTTCCTGACCTCTCCAATTAACTCAATTCCTCTCTAAATCTTTCAATATTACTGCTTTCCTCATCTTTACTTGTGACTTACTATGGTTACATTTTTCCATTTCATTATTTGATGAACAGTGCTCCCAGTGATAACAAGCTCCCTAAGGGCAGCAGCCACATCTCTGTTCATCTTTATAGCCTGAACACCTACCACAGTGTCTATCTATGGTAAGTCCTGTAGACTGAAAGTTTGTGTTCCCTCAAAATTCATATATAGAAGCCTAAATCCCCAATGTGATGTCGTTCAGGTGGAACATCTATCCAGGAAGAGGCAAGAGTGGGGTTTGAGCCCTTGTTTACCTGATACTGAGTATATATTCTGAACTGTTGCACTCTAGATCATGATGGTACTGCCCTCATGAATGGGATAAGTGCTCTTATAAGAAAAGACATAAGAGAAATGACTGTCCTCATTGGTTTCTGCCACATGAGGATACAATGACAATACAGCCATCTACAAAGAAGGATGAGGGCTTTCTCCAAGAACTTGACCATGCTGGTATGCTGACTGCAGTCTTCCATCTTCCAGAACTGTGAAGAATAAGTTTCTGTTGCTTAAGCCACCCATTCTATAGAATTCTGTTATAGCAGCCCAAACGAAGACAGTAAATTTTCAATAACTATTAGGTATATTAATATAAAGGCACACAGGTGGGAAGTTTGTATGTTGAATCATTAGAGTTTATATCCAGACAAGTCAGTTCAACAGAGACCTAAGAGTGAGTTGGCTGCAAGCCAGTGCAGGAGATATTTTTGAGTAGATGTCTATATGAGCCTTTTAAAATTACTTGCTACCTTGTGTTCTTTCCAAGAATAATCTGAGTACATAAAGTTGACTCTATCTTTTTGTGTATGTTTGGAGTGAAAGCACTTACAAGAATTTTCATTCAATTCTGAGGTAATATTTGGGATTATAGGGTCTATATAAAGAATATAAAAATATAACAGAAATTCATTTAGAGGCTTTTAGGAGCAATTCAACCAAAGAGGCAATAATTCTCTAGAGAGACTACAACTGAAATTCAAGAAGATACACACTTGGAGAGACGTGTCAAATGTTTTAAAAGACTGTAGGTGGGAACAGAAAACATGGATGTCAAATATGAGCCCAAATGAAAAGTTATGAGGGCAGGTGGTCCAAAGTGCCAGTGCTGATTTGTGTGGGGACATGTAGATCATGTATAGAGTTGTACAGGATTCAATGACATCAAGTAGCTATGATTCGTTGGTTTCTCTGTATTAACTCCCATGAACAATAATGATGCTCGTTTTCCAAAGAGAATTAATTTGATCTCTCTTTTTTTTTTAAAGATTTTATTTATTTATTTTTAGAGAGAGGGGAAGGGAGGGATACAGAGAGGGAGAGAAACAGCAATGTATGGTTGCTCCTCACATGGCCCTCACTGGGGACCTGGCCTGCAACTCAGGCATGTGCCCTGACTGGGAATCAAACCGGGACCCTTTGGTTCCCAGCCTATGCTCAATCCACTGAGCTACACCAGCCAGGGATGATCTCTTAATCAATATAGAATCAGAGCCCTTAGCCTTGCATAAGATGCTAATTTTTTACATGTATGGATTTTATCATAAAATAATTCATGTTCTTTGTTCAAAACTGAAATACTAAAAAAGTCTTTGAAATAAAATTCCAAAGTTTCTCTAATCTCCACCTCTCTCTGTGGGAGTAAACAGTCTTAACAGTTTGATGTGTCTTTTTCAAACATACACACACACCTACCATGGTGTTCATGTTATCACTTAATCTCATCTTCAAATAACTTTAAGTCTTTCTCAATTTTAAAAATACAGTTTGAGATCTTATAATCAAGATCAAAGCACTGATTTTTCTAACATAAAGTATTAAAAAGATTAGTTTAAGAGGGTGCCAACACACTAAATTCTAACTTTAGAATTTATAATTATAGGTGGCAATAAAGATGATATCGTTCTGCCTCTACAAACATGAAACCTAATTCAAAATTGTTAAATAATTGACTCTTTCCATATTATTAAATTAAACATACCTTATTTAATACTTTACATTTCATTTTACAGAACTTTCTCTTACATCATCTCATTCAACTTGCACAATAAATTTATGAGCTTAGGGACCTGGACAAAGGGGAAAAATGAGGCTCAGAGAAGGCAAATGAGTTGCCCAAGAACACAAAAAATAATAGGAGAGACAGCTTTCAAACCTAGGGCTTCTAACTCAAAATTCACATTCTTTCTTATAAACCTGGAATGTCTAATGTGATGGCCACTAGCCACATTCACTACTGTGCACTTGAAATATGGTAGCTCTATCACCCAGGAATTAAATTTCTAATTTAATTTTATTTAAATGTAATTTTTTAAATGGAAATAATATAAAATAGTTTTCTTATTGACATAACTTAATTGTTTTGGCAGAACTGCATTTTACTTTTACCATTAAAAATTTAGCATCAGAACATAAATGCATTGTAAGTATAATAAACCCACTGAATTTCAAGACTTGGTATAAAAATAAAAATCTCATTAACACATTTTTATATTGAGTACAGGTTGAAATGATATTTTAGACATACTGGATTAACTATCAATTAATTTTGCTTTGTTTAATTTCTAAAATTTTGATTACATGAAAATTTAAAATTTTATATATAGCTTGCACTTCACTTATCTTGGGTAATATTGCTCTGAATTACATTATTCTACAGTTCCTTGAGCATTGGGAGAATCATGCATAGGATATTAAAATTTCTGTTTTTGTTGTTACTTATTGCATACTTTGACAATTGCAGATATACTGAAATATTCCCTAAAATAAGGGAAGCCCCAAGCCAGGAGTAAATAGAAACATTTTTCTTAACTGCTCAGTATGTTTCGGTAATGTTCTTCTGATATATTTCATTGCAAATGTACAAAAATACTAAATCTTAATTGATAGCTTTGCAGAGAGGTCCTGTGCTTTTATCAGGTTCTGCTTCTTTGTCTTTTTTGACAAGCTTTGCTTTTCTCCCTGACCTTGTTCATAAGATGGCTGGAGGGAGCAGTCCTTTGGTGGGTCTCAAACTGAAATGAAAACAGCCTTTTCCACCACAGTTCTCCACCTGGAAATTGTTCTTCAGATTCTCCACCCCCACAAAGTCTCCACAGATCAGCTTCTTTACTTTTGCTTCCATTCCCACTGAAAAGCCTAAACCACTAAATAAATACAAATGGTTTATGAAGAGAGTAATAGCTAACATTGATTGAGCCTGTGTACTAGGCTACATGCCATGTCTTGTTATATGCAATATCTCATGTAGTGCTTATGGAGACCTGCTAATATTAACCATGGGACTGGGAATGTGAAGTTTGCCTGTGGGTTTGAGCCCTTGTTCTCCTGATACTGAGTATATACTCTGAACTGTTGCACTCTAATCATTCCACAAGATAACCGAAGGGTGATCTGCCCAGGGTTTTTTAATCTACGTTCTCAGAAGAATGTCAGAAATTACATGAAGCACCCAGTGTTGTTGCTCCATTTGTTAGCATGATTATTTTTTTCCCCGGGGAGAGGATCCATAACTTCTAGTACACTGTTAAATTCTCCAATCAACTGGGAAGGGTTAAGTAGCTTTGGTGTACAGAGAAGTGAATCTTTCTGTGGACTTTTCTAGATATCAGGTTATAGTTGTTAGTACAAATCTAAAGTATTAAAAATTCATCCTTTTATACTAGCACCTTAAAAACTGTACAAGATTGAATATGCAGATTTTTTGAATTCATGAGGGAGTGGAAGGGAATTAATCAATGAAATGCCTTTTAATCCAACCTGTGGATGTGAATGAGGAAGTAATTTTTTTTCCCCCGAGGAGCTCTCACAAGATGGGAAAGAATAGAGAAGCAAAAGATTATGCAAATTCTTACATATAACTCAAACTACATGTGTATGAGAATCTAAAAATCTTTTAACCATTTCTGGAAGATAGATGGTAAAAGAGCAAAAGAATACTGAGAAGAAAAGCCATAGAGAAGATGGTAAGGGCAATAAGCACAGATGTCTGGTCTTTCCTTAAATCTCTAGGTAGGCATGACTAAATAACTCCACACAGTTAAAACCAAAGGAATCATGGAAATTTTTCAGAATCTCAGAGAGCTTGTTTACCAAGAAGTATAGTCTTCCTATCCTGGGAATTTGAGTTTTTCTATCATTTCCTGGTGGATTTACCTCCAGTCAGACTGGCTTCCTTGATTTCTCTTGCAACAGATGATTAGTATGTACTGTACTTATCCTCTTATGTACAAAAGTAGCTCTGGTTACTGTGAAATTAGCTAACCTATTCTAATTCCAAGCAGGTAAAAAGCCATCTTTTCTAAAACACCTTCAGCAAATGCCCCAATTCTCCTTAATCACTTCACTCAGTAATGGCTTTGCCACCTTACATTTTACCTGTGGTCTAAATTGGTTAGTATTGGACTAAAATTATCTAATTTATGCAGCCACCTCCCATATATTTTTGAAGAAAATATTGTGTGCATGATGCCATATTATCTCACCACTAGAAAATTAGCTTTTAAAGTGAATAAATGCATATTATTTCTATTATTCCTTGTATGACAATTGACCCAGAATACTCTAAATAAACATGTTTACTGGTTAAGAAATATTTAGTCTATGCATATGAAAAGATGCTTAGCATCGCTATCCATCAGAGAGATGCGAATTAAAACCACAGTGAGATACCACTTCACGCCAGTGAGAATGGCCATCATAAATAAATCAAAAAACAAGTGTTGGAGAGGATGTGGAACCCTAGTGCACTGTTGGTGGGAATGCAGACTGGTACAGCCACTGTGGAAAACAATATAGAATTTCCTCAATAAACTAAAAATGGAATTGCCTTTTGACCCAGTAACTCCACTGCTGGGACTATACCCTAAGAACCCTGAAACACCAAAACAAAAGAAACTATGCACCCCAGTGTTCATAGCAGCACAATTTATAATAACCAAGTGCTTGAAGCAACCTAAGTGCCCATCAGTAATTGAAAGGATCAAAAAGCTATGGTACATTTACACAATGGAATTCTACACAGCAGAAAGAAAGAACGAGCTCCTACCCTTTGTGAGAGCGTGGATGGAACTGGAGAGTATTATGCTAAGTGAAATAAGCCAGGCAGTGAAAGACAAATACCATATGATCTCACCAAAAGTGGAACCTAATCAACAAAACAAACAAGCAGGCAAAATATTACCAAAGACATGGAAATTAAGAACAAACTGACAGTAACCAGAGTGGCAGTGTGAGGGGATAATGGCGGGGAAAGCGGGAAGGGTTTTCAGGAACATGTATAAAGGACATATGGACAAAACCAAAGAGGGGAAGGATCAAGGGTGTGAAGTGAGAATTACTGGGGTGGAGGGGAGTGGTGGTGGGGAAATGGAGACAACTGTACTTGAATAACAATAAAAAATGTGAAAAGAAGAGAAATATTTAGTCTATGGGATTTATGGGTTTTGTGTCCCTAAATGATATTTTGATTTATAATACTTTAAAATTCCTTAAACATGTTCCATATTCTTTCTGTGGAAAATGACTATGTGATGTCAATTTGCATCACCTGAATATGTAGATCCTCTCTTTCCATTCCTTCTTTTTTTTTTTTAAGATTTATTTTTATTTATTTTTAGAGAGAGGGGAAGGGAGGGAGAAAGAAAGGGAGAGAAACAGCAATGTATGGTTGCCTCTCACATGGCCCTCACGGGGACCTGGCCTGCAACCCAGGCATGTGCCCTGACTGGGAATCGAACCGGGACCACTTGGTTCCCAGCCCGCGCTCAATCCACTGAGCTACACCAGCCAGGGCCCATTCCTTCTTTTATACAACTTATTTTCAGAAGATTCTATCAATAGCAGTTAATATGTAGAGTGGTTAAGAGTATGGTTTCTGCAGGTACAGACTTAGGTCAAAATCTACCTCCAACATTTACTAGCTGTTTGGTCTTGGATATATTGCTTGAAGTCTATAGGGCTAATTTATTGTAATGGGATCAACAATATTGCTCCCCTCACAGATCTGTTGTCAAAGTTAAAGGACTTTGCACCCCACTAGGCAAGTAAAAAGCACTCTGTGTGAAAGTTATAGCATTGTTTTCAAAAGCACCTTCTAGATTGTTCATATTACATCGCCAATTCTAAGTCATGTTTCATGACTCTTGTTCTAAATATCTTATTCTACTAATGTAGTAAGGGAAACTTCAATGAGACTTACATGTTATTTCAATTGAACAAATACATATAATGAGCCTGCATTACTGTCAGATCCAAAAGTCTTCAAACTGACATGGAGCTAACATTCCTTCAACATTCTGTTTGGGCCAGACCTTGATCTAGTCCTTTCACATGCATCACTTAAAAAAAAAAAAAAACATTTTTATTGTTGACAATATTACAGATGTCCCCCATTTTCCCTCCCTACGCCCACCTTCACCTAGCCTCTGCTCCTCTTCTGCCCTTCATAACACTGATCCTATTGTTTTCCCCATTCTACAGATGAGGAAAATAAAGTTTGCAAGAATATATAGTTATGAAATGGAAAGTGAATTAGATCTTGAGGCAAAAGCAGGGTTTGTTTTTAAAAGGTGGGGTTCAATTCATTTATAGTTAGTTTTTAAATTTATCTGTTCTTAATATCATAGTTGATAAGTAATTTCTTTGTATAATTATTTCTCACATGCAGATAAAATGTTACAAATTAATAGCCAGATATACTGGGGGAATGAGCATTCTTCTTGAAGTAGCGATATAGATGTCAATTAAATAGCAAATTAGGTATACCTTTTGACTTATGTGCAAAGAAGAGAATTGCTACAGTATTAATGAATTTTTAAATACTGAGTACTCAGGTAATTAGGAAGCTGTCAAAGCTTGTTAAGTTATCTTGTAGCATCTGGTGTTCAGTATATTTCTTGCTATGCCTGTACAAATGGGATGTGGTTAATATGCAGCTTCAGTCAACAAAGATTCAAAGGGGACAATTTAATTATGACTCTGTAACTTCTTAAATTTCAATTATTTTGACATGGGGAAACTGCCCTTGAGAAAGGGCAATTAAAAGACATTTTTCCACTCACATAAGATTGCATATGTAGACAAATTTGAACAAGAAATAATGTTTACTTGTTCATTTTTTTTGAGTGTTGCAGTAAGGCAATAAAGTCTCCAGGGTGTGTGTGTATGTGTGTATGTTTAACATATTAACATGGTAATTTAAAGACCCACTTTTCCTAAAGTTTAGTCCATGGAACATTAATACTAGCATTGTGGAATATTAACAAGTCTGACTTTGAGAACACTTTTTTATGAAAAATAAATTTGAGATATACTGGGTTAAATAAAGCTAAAGAAGTATTTTTTTTCCTGCAAAACATCTGAGGTCCAAGTATACAATAAATCATCAGGGAAGTTAGTATATAAAGTAAACCAAATGACTTGACCAGAGGATCCTTACATTGTTTTCTACAATTTAATACTTAAAAACTAAAGTTCAATGGAATATTCTTTGGCTTCAAATAATGAGTAAAAATCCAAAACTTATGGTAAAATTACCCAAGAGCTCTAATTCTGACACTGACTTATTTATTATGAACAAGTCCATGCGTTCATTTATTCATTAATTTCCACTTAGACGAGTCACCTTAAACCTAATCTGAATGAAATAAAATTCACATTGACCTACAAATCCTTTTTTTGCCTGCTCAATAAATCATACTGAACAGTACTATCACTCAGCCAGTCGCTCAAGTCAAGAACCAAGGACACATCCTTAAGTTCTCTTTTTCTCTCACCTCCTATCTATAAAATCTGAAGGTCAACTTTTGAAACATATCTTAAATATGACCACTCCCCTCTATGTTCACTGCTATCACCCAAATCCTAACCATACTCATTTCTCAATTGAAATATTGAGACAGAATATTCAAAATGTTTTTCCTGCCTTGACTTTTATCCATCTTCCACAGAGCAGCCAGAGAGGTCTTCATAAAATAAAAACTAGCCCATGATTCTCCTAAGACTACTCTAGAGGTTTCCCATGGCTCTCACACATTCACCAAAATAAATTTCTGTATGAATGCAAATCTAGCTATGAAGGACAAGCAGTAAATCTTCTAAGAAGTAGTACTGCAGACTGTCTCGATGCCTTTGGGTCAGGGAAATATTTTTTTGAATAGGGTTAACTAAACCACCAATCATAGCAGAAAACTTTGATAAATTGGACCACATTAAAATTAAGAACTTCTATTCATCAAAAGATATATAAAAAAAGTGAAAGTGCAGTCTATGTAGTAGGATTTTATTAGCACATACACTTGACAGAGCAGTCATATCTACTGCTTATAAAGAATGTTCATAAACAACTATAAATCAGACAAAAATGGAAAGAACCCAATAGAATGGGGGCTAAATCATGAACGAGGGACCCTAAAAATATTCTATGTCTTGACCACATCCGTAACTATACACTTTTTTCAAGTTATATTTTATTGATTATGCTATCACAGTTTTCCTAATTTTTCCCCCTTTGTCCCTCTCCACCCAGAACCCCTCACTACCTCAGGCAATTTTCCCACCATTGTTCATGTCCATGGGCCACGAATATAAGTCCTTTGGCTACTCCATTTCCTGTACTGTACTTTACATCCCCATGGCTATTCTGTAACTACCTATTTGTACTTCTTAGTCCCCTCACCTCTTCACCCATTCCCTCATACCCCACTCCCATCTGGCAACCATCAAAACTCTCCGTATCAATGATTCTGTCTCTGTTCTTCTTGTTTACTTAGTTTGTTTTTTAGATTCAAATCTTGATATATTTGTATTTTTGGCTATATTATTGTTCATAGTTTTTATATTCTTTTTCTTAAATATGTCCCTTTAACATTTTATATAATAATGGTTTGGTAATGAACTCCTTTAGGGTTTTTGTTTGTTTGTTTGTTTGTTTTGCCTGGGAAGCTCTTTATCTGCCCTCCAGTTCTAAATGATATCTTTGCTGGATAGAGCAATCTTGGCTGTAGGTCCCTGCTTTTCATAACTTTGAATATTTCTTGCCAACCCCTTCTAGCCTGCAAAGTTTGTTTTGAGAAATCAGCTGGAAATCTTATGGGAACTTCCCTGTAGGTAACTAACTTCTTTTCTCTTACTACTTTTAAGATTCTCTTTTTATCTGTAACCTTTGGCTTTTTAATTATGATGTGTCTTAGAGTGGGCCTCTTGGCATCCATCTTATTTGGGGCTTTCTGTGATTCCTGGACTTTATGTCTATTTCCTTCACCAAATTAAGGAAGTTTTCTTTCATTATTTTTTCAAATAGATTTCCAGTCTGTTGCTCTTTCTCTTCTCCCTCTGGCACCCCTATGATGTGAATGTTGGACCTCTTGAAGTCATCCCAGCTTATGCTGTCCTCACTTTTTTTAATTCTTTTTTCTTCTTGTTGTTTTGATTGGTTGTTTTTTGCTTCCTTATGTTCCAAATCATTGATTTGATTCTTAGCTTCATGTACTCTACTGCTGTTTTCCTGTAAATTATTCTTTATTTTAATTAGTGTATCCTTCATTTGTGACTGGATCTTCTTTATGCTGTTGAGGCCCTCACTAAGTTCCTTGATCTCCCTTTAAACAGTGTTTTGAACTCTGTATCTGATAGGTTGCTTATCTCCATTTTGTTTAGCGCTTTTTCTGGAGTTTTGATCTGTTCTTTCATTTGAGCCTTGTTTCATTGTCTCCTCACTGTGGCAGCCTCCCTGCATTTGTTTTTATGTATTATGTAGAGCTGCTACATCTCCTGGGCTTGGTAGAGTGACCTAATGTAGGAGGTGTCCTATACGGTCCAGTGGCACAGCCTCCCCTATCACCCAAGCTGGGGTACTTGAGATGCATCCTTCATGTGGGCTGAGTGTGCCCTCCTTTTGTAGTTGAGCCTTGGTTTCTGTTTGCAGATCAATGGAAGGGATTTACCCAGGCCAGTCAGCTGCAAGCATTGGCTGTGACCACTTACCACCAACCTCCACCCTCCATGGAGGATCAGCTGTGTAGAGGGGCAGGGTGGTGGTGCTCCAACACTATCTGTAGCTGTCCACTCGGGGCACTGGCCCTGGGGATTCCCTGGGTGATATGGGTCAAGGTCAGCCCATACTGACAAAACGGAGGGTGTTTTGCCACCTTTCCTAAGCTTAAAGCAGTGAGATGGCTATTACTGGTGCTAGGCTTGGAGATTTCCAGGCAAAGCCAAGCTGTGAATCTAGGCTGGCTGCTGCTAGTGCCAGACCTGGAGCTCACTGAGGTCCACTGTTGCTTGTTTGATAGAATTTATGAAGTATGAAGCATGCGCCAAAAAGAGCTATTCATATGGAAAAGCAGCTTTGGTGGGCCTTTAAGTTGGGTGGGATGGGGTCTCTGGGGATCTCCAACATGGGTCAAATAGTGTTAGCCAGATTGATGGAGTCACTGATATGGCACAAGCTTGCTGGCTCTGTGGAGGAAGGGGTTAGAAAATGGGCAATGGCTCCTTCTCACCTTGATGAGAGATACTTCAGTCTCTCCCTTTATACCACTGGTGCCTTTCAAATTGCTACTGGTGCTGGAGCTTCAAGGGAGTGAGTCTGAGTAGGTGAGTCCATGTGCAGGTTCTTTAAGAGGAACTCCTTGGGACTCTAGCAGTTTCCTTCACTGACTCAATGCCCTCTGGTTTTTGCAGCCAGAAGTTGTGGGGACTTATCTTCTTGACACTGGAACCCTAGTCTAGGGGCCCTGGTGTGCGGCTGGGACTCCTCATTCCTGAGATATTTTTCCTGAATATTTGTCCACCACAGGTGGGTGAGGGACCAATCCATTCTGCATCTGTGCCCCTCCTATCAGTCTTGATGGATATGGTTTCTTTAATTCTGTAGTCATCAGATTTCTATTCAACTCAATTTCTGATGGTTCTGAGTGATGGTTATTTTATATTTTAGTTTTAATTTTGATATGGTTGTGTGAAGAGGTGAGCCATGCCTGCCTATGCTGCCATCTTGACTGGAAATCCCCAGTTATAATTCTTTTTGATAATTCTTTGAAGTATACATTTATATTATGTGGTTTACACTTCAACATATGTGAAATAAATTTACATATCCAAATATGTCAAGACACGAGGTAATGTCTTTGGAGACTGAGGTAACTTGACCTAGTTTCAATACTTACTTATTTCTACAATGGTCTTTACAAAGCAAGTCATTTTTCTTGGAAAAGATAGACATATTTCATTGCTTTCCCTTCAGGGTAGTACTAGCAGAGCATTTTTTAATAAGAATTGCATGATTATATAAAGCTCTAGCATCCCATATCATGGGTCAGTCATTAATAAGTCATTGAATCTGCCCATACAGTAGCATTTAATATAGATGAAGGGATCAGTGTTTTGTTTTGCATAAGATGAATAAACAAAGAATCAAAGAACAAGGGGCATTAATATTTTAAGTATGAGATTTAATTTGAGAAACAGGACGGGGGTACATTAGCAATAAAGCAGATAGGGAAAAATGTCTGGATGAGAAATGAAGAAGAGACATCATTAAAAATGTGAGCTAGGTAGGAATATAAATACCAAAAATTGTAGTCTCACTTGACAAACAGCCACATTAACTCAGTGCAAATGGTGACATATTCTTCTATGGGCCAATTCTCTAGCAAGCTGAGCCAATGAAGTAGAAGTTTCCTGGACTCAATCTGCATTTTATGTACCTCATTTTTGCTTTTGCTGACTCCTTTAGATTTGACACAGATATGAACCCAAGGATAGGTCTATCTTGGCAAAGCTGCTTTAAAAATAAATGTTCTTCTTGTGCCTGTGGCAATGTCAGGGATCACATGTGGGCCTAGAACCATGTTCCGCTTAATACTGTGACAGGCAAGCAGCAGCAAAGCAAGAGAATTATTACCACGAGGAGCATATTTTTCTATTTCTGCTAACTCTGAATTAGAAACAGCCAAGACTTCTCAACCGTGCAGGAGAGGGGAGATCAGCCTGGCCAGAAAGGTAATGGGAATTGAGAGCAAAGGAGCTTTCAGAACTCAAGGAAAGACCTTCACTAAAGCGTCGGTTCCTGCAATGTTCTGTGAAAACTGGTGTTCAATAAAAATAAACCAAAGACCTCCAATCGTTTGGGGACTCTCAGAACAACAACAGCAACAACAAAAGACAACAAAACTAAAACCCACCACCAGACAAAAATCTTCCAGACATGAGAAGTGTGAAGAGATCTAAAAATGTCCTTCATTCTAAGGAAATAAGCAGGTATAATTAGATTTCACAAATGGGCCTTGCCTCAGGGCAAGGTGGAAGGAGGGACAAATAGTTCTAATCGGAAGTGTATACGGTGTGCAACACAGGCCAGAAAACATCCACTACAAATAATTCCCTCCAATATATTTTTAACACACTTAAAATACATTTGGAAACATTAGAAGGGATCTCAAGCCTTTAGCAGTAAGGACAATGCAACGCTGGGGTGCTTGAGTCTGATGAGTGTGATAAGATAGTCAGCCGGGTGTCCTGTTTTGGACTTCAAGGGACAAAGAGCAGTGCTTAATGCTTCCTGTCCCGTGAAGGCAGGGAAAAGGTCTTGCCCCTGACTGTGATTTCTATTGCACAGTAACTTCAACTCCAAACGAAACTCATCTGTTCGTTCCTGGAGTAGGGTGGGGAGCAGCGCAGCGCAGGGCAGGGCAGCTGACACTAAAACAAAACAGCTGGATTAGGTTTTCATAGTTAGCAGGTGATGAATGAAGGGCAGAGAGAAATCTGCCCTTTGTGTGATTGGGCCGTGATGGGAGCCTCATTTGGGCTGCTATACTCCACTTTGGCTGTTGTCAGCTTTTCTATTCATTACACATGGTACTTTTCAGGAAGGTGATTATTCAATTCTGGAGTAAGGAAAAATAAAACAAAAGTAAATGAACTGTGGGCCAAGACTTGGTAAATGGGGTCTCCACTTGGGCATGTGGAGCTCTGGGAATTATGAAAGCATAATTTACTTCTGGGCAGGAGATATGACTGTTTTCTAGCATTGTTCTCTGTAGTGTAGTAGACTGCAGGGCCCTGCAACTGCTGAGTTTAACGTGCAGTGAGCCTCTATTTTAACTGTAGGGCACTGAGGATGGCTCTGTTGAAAGCATGATGCCAAGGGGCCCAAATCTCCAAGTAAGATGGTTTTCTCTGGTGTATCAACACAAGGAATAGACAGCTCTAATTTCCCTCACCATCTTATTCTTCTTTTTTTCCTACCCTTTGGTAAGAGTTAACACTCAATGTCCTGATTGTTCTACATTACTGCAACCTTGTGCTCATTATTAGTCCCCTAAGATTCCAGTGGGACAGCCCCAGGAAGATGTCAGCCATGACCTCTCCAGCTGCCCAAGTCCTATGCCCAGATAATATTGTTCAGAAAATATGTGCTGAATGAAATTTAAAAGATGCTTTTTGCAATTCCCAACTTTTCTGGGCTTTCTGCCTTTTTCCCTTTAAGTTGTCCCTTATTAATCCTTCCTAGCATCTCTAAAGTCTCTATTCCCTTTGTCTACTCCTTGTGTGTTAAAGATATTCAGCTTCTGGTAACTCTTTTGTTCACTCCAAATATTCTCTTTATGTGATCTCTTTCAAACTCAGAGCAGCACCTTATATGACTAGAGATCCTCAAATCCTTCTCTCCAGTCCAGGCCAAAGTCAGTTCCAAAAAGCTCCTCTTGCATGGCTTGTTGGAACATCAGACTCTTTCAGAAAATGGACTCATTAGCTCACCCCTCACCCCACTGCAATATGGAGTTATTGTCTTTGTGCTACCTATTTCAGCCATCTAAGTTATAAAACTGGGCTCCATCCCTACAATTCAACATTTGGCCATTCCTACTTTATCTCCTTGCTCTCAGTTTATTGGTTGAAATATTTACTGCAAATCCCAGACATTGTATTATTTCACCTTGAGTCACAATATCGTTATCATCCCCCACAAAAATAATAACAAACCCTTAATATTATTTTTTTAAAGATTTTATTTTTATTTATTTTTAGAGGGGAACGGAGGGAGACAGAAAGGGAAAGAAACAGCAATGTATGGTTGCCTCCCACATGGCCCTCACAGGGACCTGGCCCGCAACCTAGGCATGTGCCATGACTGGGAATCGAACCGGGACCCTTTGGTTCCCAGCCCGCGCTCAATCCACTGAGCTACACCAGCCAGGGCCCAAACCCTTAATATTATTTAGCGACCAGCCCATGTTCAATTTTCCCTCAGGGACTCAAAAAATATCTTCATAGTTTTTTTCTTTGTTTAAATTTTATTGATTTATTTATTTTATTATTATTGTTATTCTATTACAGTTGTCCCAATTCCTCCCCTTTGCCCTCCTCTGCCAAGCCCACCCCCCACTCCAACAATCAATCTCCACATTGTTTTCCATATCCATTGGTCATTTATGTATATTTTTTGACCAATTCCTTCCCCTTCTTTCCACAATTCCCCCCTTCCCCCTCCCTTCTGGTAGTTTTCAGTCTGTTCCACATTTCCATGTCTCTGGTTCTATTTTTCTCATTAGTTTATTTTGTTCATTAGAGTCCTCTTATAAGCGAGATCATATGGTATTTGTCTTTCACTGACTGGCTAATTTCACTTAGCATAATAGTCACCAGTTCCATCCATGCTGTCGCAAAAGGTAAGAATTTCTTCTTTCTTTTTTTTTTAAAGATTTTATTTTTATTTATTTTTAGAGAGAGGGGAGGGGAGGGAGAAAGAGAAGGAGAGAAACAGCAATGTGTGGTTGCCTCTCGCATGGCCCTCATGGGGACCTGGCCTGCAACCCAGGCATGTGCCCTGACTTGGAATCGAACCGGGACCACTTGGTTCCCAGACCGCGCTCAATCCACTGAGCTACACCAGCCAGGGCCAAGAATTCCTTCTTTCTTTCAGCTGCCTAGTATTTCATTGTATAAATGTACCACAGTTTTTTACAATTTCTTCAATTACAATTATCTGCATTTTCTCTCCTCCTCTCCTCCCCACCCCATCCAAACCCACCTTCCTCCCTTTCTTCCACCCTCCCCCTTGGTTTTGTCCATGGATCCTTTATAGTAGTTCCTGAAAACCCTTCTCCCCACAATACCCTTTCCCCTCCCCTCTGGCTATTGTTAGATTGTTTTTAATTTCAATGTCTTTGGTTATATTTTGCTTGCTTTTTTCTCTTGTTGATTATGTTCCAGTTAAAGGTGAGATCATATAAATCAGGTCCCAGCCCTGGCTGGGTGGCTCCATTAGTTGGAATGTCATCCTGTACACCAAAAAGTTGCTGGTTCAATCCCTGGTTAGGGCACGTATCTATGTTGTGAACTTGATCCCTAGATGGGGTGCATACAGGAGGTAATCAATTGATGTTTCTCCCTCACACTGATGTTTCTCTATCTCTCTCTCCCTCTCTCTCTCTAAAATCAATAAACATATCCTTAGGTGACTAAAAGAAAAAAATATCAGAGCTCAAGGAACATTCACATAGTTTACATTTGACTGATATGTCTATTAAATAATTCTTGGTTTGTAATAGTTACCTCTTATTCCCTTTTTTGTTGCCACACATTCGTTAAAGAAACTGGGTATTCAGAAGATTTTTCATGTAAATCACTAATTTTTGTGACATAACATACTAATAAATCTATTCTAATACAATATATAGTTTATTTGGAACTTTTTAGGTATAATTTAAGTATAATAAAATCTCCAAATCTATAAAGCACATTTTCTTGCCTTTTACCTATATATACATAATATTGACCCCATCCAGATCAATATTAACATTTCCATCCCCCAGAAAATTCCCTGTGCCTCTTCCCAGTCATCAGCTATCCCCTAGAAGCAAACAGTATTCTGACTGCCATCAGGATAGCTTGTTTTTGCCTATTGTTGTGCTTCATATTAATGAAATTGTGTAATATACCTTGCTACAAGGAAGTCTCTTCTGTACCTTGCTTCTTTCATTCAACAAAATGTTTTTGAGTTTTGCCCATGTTCTTGAGTTTATTTATAGTTTGCTCTTTCCTATTGCTGTGTAGTTTGCTATCATATGAACATAGCACAATTCATTTACCCATACTGATACTGATGGACATTTGAATAGTTCCCAATTTAAACTATTGTGAATAAGGCATATATTTTGTTAAAGACTGTTAGTTTATCCAAGTGGTTTATCTTTTTATTCTTATCAGCAAAGTATGAGAGTTCCAGTTATTCCACATCTTTACCAACAAATAATATTATCAATCTTTTAAATTTCGGTCAATTTGAAGAATGTTCAATGCTTGATGGATATACAGGGCTAGCATTTACTTTTAATTCCCAAAGCTCGGAAAAAGAAATTAAGAACAACCAAACAACTCAAAAAGAGAAAAACTCAAACCTCACCTAATTCTTTCCTCCTTCAGAATTCTTTGGCAAAGTGGGCATCTGTGCAGATCCAACATCAAAAGCCTAATGTCAGCCTGGTCAGTTGTAAATAACATCACACAGAGTAGCAGATATTCTCCCAGGACAATCTTGGGTCTTGGCTTCTGGTTAAAGTTGTTGTTAGCATTCACCTAACTTGACAAGATGTGAAAACTACACACCATTTATCCAAGAGGATTCAACTAATCAATGAATATTTCACAACTTTTCAGCTACATAACAAATAAAAGCTCTTGTATATGCCAGATAAGAGAGGAATCCAGTTTATGCGCTGTAAGCTCAAAGTTGAAGTTCTTTTTCATGAGTCATGTGGTCAATGGTTTAGCCATAGCAGACCTACAATCAATTGACCTGACTTTATTATGCTTCAGAAAGTCTCATTGACAAAATAAAATTATTGTACACATTGGGAAAATACTTGACTCACTAGAGAATGAAGGCCAACAATTCTCCTGATGTTTTAGGAACATTCTTCCCAGCATTGATGTCATGATGACACTCATAATAGATGGTGCTCAGGTTGTGGATTCCATAAGTTTGTTTCAACTATAGACCCTTTCTTCACAGTCAAGAGAGCACTTCAGAACACTGGGTAGTTAAAACAAAATAATTTAGGCCTGGCCAGATGGCTCAGATGGTTGGAGCATTGTCTTACACACTAAAACTTTGCAGGATAGATCTCTCTCTTTCTCTCTCCCTTCCTCTCTTTCTAAAATCAATAAACATATCCTAAGGTGAAGATTAAAGAAAAAAAAAACATCATTTAGAGAAACTTAAATGTTCTCAGTTTTGTATTAAGAAGTGAGTCCTTCACAAATGGCTATCTTTTAACTGCTATATGAGATTATTTTTTGTGACACATCCATAAATTCTGTGGTGATGAAACTCCTATATGGATTTTAAGTGAGCAAACATGAATCCTTTGAGGATAAGCTAAAGAAGAGAGAATAGAGTGGACGTCCTAGGTTTAAATCCCAGCTGTTTTTAATTACCTGTTAGATGTTGCCTAACTTAGCTAAACTTCCTAAGTCACAGTTTTCTCACCTTGTAAAATGAGGATGACAGTCATTGCTAATTCATAAGGCTGTGGTAAAGAGATAAGATAACATACATAACATGCTCAGAGCACTTAGCACCAAGTGTTAAATGTGATGAGTATTTCACTTAGCATAACATTCTCAAGATCTATCCATGTCAGACAGAAAAAGTTAATAGCCATATGATTTCATTCATATGTGGGATATAAAATTGAATCAACAAGTGAACAAACAAGAAAAACAAACAAACAAAAACTCACAGATTCAAACAATAGTATATGGGTTACCAGAGAGAAGAGGAGGGGCTTAAGGGTAAAGGAAGTCAAATATATGGTGACAGAAGGGCTTTAGGTGGTAAGCACACAATACAATATACAGATGATATATTATAGAATTGTACACATGAAATTTATATATTCTTATTAACCAATATGACTCCAATCAATTTAATTTAAAAGAAAAGAAAGAAGGAAGGAAGGGAAGGAGGAAGGGAGGAAGAGAGGGAGGAAGAAAGAGAAAGTTTTAAAACGTGACATGTAAGACAATGGAAGACAGGAAGATGGCAGCGAGACAGGTAGGAGCTGAGTCCACTCCCCTCTGCACATGGGTGAAACACCTAGCCGATCTTCTGAGAAACAGAGTGAACAGCTGACAGTACCCCAATATATATGAAGATTGAAGACCTAAATTGTACAGGACATAGAAAGATCAGCCAGTAAGGAGAGAGCTTCAGAACAAAAAAAGGTCCCTGGGACCAGCGCGGGGACTAGGGCGGCAGCAGCCCCAGGCCCAGCACCAGGTGGGTCTGCGGCAGGGTTCTTGGGAGAAAGTCGGGTCAATGGCTCCCTCCCTTGCCAAACAAGGTTGGAGCAGCACCGGGAGAGACCTGCTTGCTTGAAGCTACAGGGAGTGGCAAACACACGGGGCGCTGTGAGCACCCACAGAGACTGCATCATCTGGGGATAGTTGAGAGTTGGGCCATCCTGGCCCCTGACCCGGATAATCCCTGGTGTGGTTGGAAAATTGTGCTGACTGAGAGGCCAGGCCCTTGCATGGAGTGGCAGGCTTGAACAGGAGCAATTTTTCAAAAAGAAAAAGTAAAGAAAGAGACACAGGGCAGCTCTTTGGAGAACTCTGCTGCAGTAGCATAACAGGCTCCTTACCCACCCAGCCTCAGGAAGCCCCCAAGGTGACTAGGAGGGTCCTGCACTCACAACTGTAGCTCTGGGGAGAGTGAGCACCAAGGAACCCAGGGAGAGTGAGCGCCAAGGAAGACACTGTGCACAAGCCCGCAGCCCCAGGTCTATGCGCACCCACGGAGGGGCTGGTGGCTGATTGTCCTGCCACATACACAGGTCTGGGACTGAGTGCACCTGACCCTTATGCCCCAAGGGAACAGCGAAGGAGGTCTGTACCAGCATCCACAGTGACAGTCAGGCAGCCAGGCAGCCACGGGGGTGGGGGGAACCCCTGCCCTGAAATCAGGGAGTCAGCAATCCCCAGAAGGACTTGGCACACTGAGGGAACCGAACTAGCCTGAGGGGCTGCTGGAAGCCCCTAGCATCAGGGACAGCAGGGAGTGAGAGAGGGGTGTGTAAACTGACGGTGATTTGTGCATCTCAAAGACAGTGCAACTGGCAGATTGAAGGCCTAGGCTGAGCATGGAGGAGCACTAGGGGGCTGGGCCTGAGGCAGGTCCCGTGCCACTGGGGAGGGGAGAGAAGAGAAACCAATTCTCCACTCAGCCTGCGGTAGATAGGAAGTCTAGCACAACTGGCTTAGCCAGTTTAAGCCAGCTGGAGTTTTTTGTTGTTGTTGTTGTTGTTATTGGGTTTTTGTTGTTGTTGTTCTTTTTTAAATAATTCCCACAAGTGAGACAATAGAACCAGAAACTGTAAAAAGACCAGAGTTGGACTCAAACAGGGGTCACCCCAACAGCTGAGACAGTGAGACAAATTTCACTTTGCTACTCCAGAGGACTTGCGAGATATTATATATATATATTTTTTTCATTATTCTTACAACTTTCATTCTACTAATATTTTTGTATTTCTCTTTTCTCTGTTTAGTCTTCTTCGCTTGACTGGTTGAATTGCATTGTTTGACTGGTTTCCCTTATTTTCTCATTCACAGTGTATGTTTAACTTACTGTCTTTCACTTCACTTGGGTTCCATTACACAAGTGAAGGTCCTACTATTCTAGGTCTTATACTTCCCACCACTCTACGTCCTATACTTCCTAATCTTGTTTCCCAGATCACATAAAGTCTGTCATATGACTGTTGCCCCATTAGCATTGTAAATAATTACTGTTCCATATGATTGTAAATACTATACAGCACCCCCAACCCCCAGGTCTTAGCCCACTCCACTGTTTCCTGAACTGTATTACTGTTGTGGTTAACTCTATTTTTTCACACATTACTCCTATTTTCTGTTCTTTACTCTCACTTTACCTCATAATCTGACCTCCCACAAGCTCACAGCTTTCTAGATCCAACTCAAATCCTCCCTCATGCTCAAAAAGAGTCTTACCTACTTCTCACTGTTTCTTAAAAAGTGACTAGTCGAGTGACATATCCCGGTTAACACCATACTTATCTAAAGGATCTCCTATCTCTTCTCTAATGGTTGGTACATTAAATATCATAGAATACACTCCGACTGTCTTAAACCATTTTGCCTTCCCCCTCCAAATGATCACAAAAAAGT